>CM067297.1:4200000-4437500 GCA_033220335.2 Troides aeacus | reverse complement strand
CTAACCTAACCTAACCTAACCTAACCTAACCTAACCTAACCTAACCTAACCTAACCTAACCTAACCTAACCTAACCTAACCTAACCTAACCTAACCTAACCTAACCTAACCTAACCTAACCTAACCTAACCTAACCTAACCTAACCTAACCTAACCTAACCTAACCTAACCTAACCTAACCTAACCTAACCTAACCTAACCTAACCTAACCTAACCTAACCTAACCTAACCTAACCTAACCTAACCTAACCTAACCTAACCTAACCTAACCTAACCTAACCTAACCTAACCTAACCTAACCTAACCTAACCTAACCTAACCTAACCTAACCTAACCTAACCTAACCTAACCTAACCTAACCTAACCTAACCTAACCTAACCTAACCTAACCTAACCTAACCTAACCTAACCTAACCTAACCTAACCTAACCTAACCTAACCTAACCTAACCTAACCTAACCTAACCTAACCTAACCTAACCTAACCTAACCTAACCTAACCTAACCTAACCTAACCTAACCTAACCTAACCTAACCTAACCTAACCTAACCTAACCTAACCTAACCTAACCTAACCTAACCTAACCTAACCTAACCTAACCTAACCTAACCTAACCTAACCTAACCTAACCTAACCTAACCTAACCTAACCTAACCTAACCTAACCTAACCTAACCTAACCTAACCTAACCTAACCTAACCTAACCTAACCTAACCTAACCTAACCTAACCTAACCTAACCTAACCTAACCTAACCTAACCTAACCTAACCTAACCTAACCTAACCTAACCTAACCTAACCTAACCTGCGTGTCGCCGAAACTATGGAGCCGCCTCACAGCAGCGGGAGTGATGCACGTGGACCTCCAGCGGGTCCGGGTGGAGGATCAGTCCCCGCTGGTTCAGTGCACTCGCTGCTTGGGCTACGGCCACAGCAAGCGGATGTGCACCGAACGTGAAGATCGGTGCACCCACTGCAGCGGACCGCACCTAAGGGGCGAGTGCCCGGAATGGCAAGCCGGGAAACCTCCCGCCTGCCGGAACTGCCGGAAGGCGAAGGCGGACCGGTGGGACCACGGGGCGTTCGACGCCGAATGCCCGGTCCGGAGAAGGTGGGACGCCATAGCCCGGGCGTCGGTAGCGTATTGCTAACGGCGCCCCGGGGGCCGACCGCAATATCCGGACTGGGCGACGCCAGTATCGCGCTGTGCAGTTAAACCTGCAAAGGTCCGAGCTTGCCACAGCCGAGCTGATATGCGAAGCGCCGAAGAGAGGGTGGGCGTTCGCAATGGTCCAGGAGCCGTATATCGGCGCAATTGGCGAGATGCGGCACTACCCAGGGACAAGGATAGTACAATGCGTGAGCCGAGGTGACGGGGAGGTCGTCAAGGCCGCCATTGTACTGTTCGACGATACCATCGATATCACCCAATGTCCTGACCTCACCTCTGGCAACATTTCTGTCGCCAGACTGAGAACCGGGGCTTGGGAGATAGGGGTGGTATCCGTCTACCTGGAGCCAAACAAGCCCATCGAACCATACCTGGACCGGATCGGCTCGGTCGTGGGAAGGTTGGGGACTGCCAACGTGGTACTGGGCGGTGACGTCAACGCCCATAACACCTGGTGGGGCAGCCAGTCCGGAGACCAGCGAGGCACTGATGTTGCAGCCGTGCTCGACCAACTGGAGTTGCACGTGCTGAACCGGGGGTCTGAGCCTACCTTTGACACCTATCGGGGCGGAAAGCGGTACTCCAGCTGCGTCGATATTACTGCTTGCTCGACCTCTCTGCTCGATCGAGTGGAGGGTTGGCGAGTCGCGGACGGAGTATCTTCGTCGGACCACAGGGCGATCCTGTTCGAGTTGAATCTCGCGAGGTCCGTCGGTACGGACATCAGGTGTTCAACACGGAAGTACACTACCCATAGAGCAGACTGGGACGAGTTCAAACGAACTTTCGCCCAGCTGCTCTCAGACCGCTGTCTGACGCCAGCCGAGGTGACCGAGGTCACCGATAAGGGGGCGTTGGACGGCATCGTCGGGCGGTATGTGGAAACCGTGGGGGACGCCTGCGATTCGGTCCTGCCGAAGGCCTCCGGGAGGAAGAGGACAGAATTGCCCTGGTGGTCCGAACAGCTCTCTCTCTCTTCTTCCTCAAGGCGTCTGCCTTGAGGAAGAAGAGACGGATCCCGAACGCGCGGCCGGCCCGTAAGGAGATGGTCCTGCGCGAGTATTTCGACGCAAAGGAGGCTTACCGCCTCGAGGTGAGGCGTGCTCAGACCTCCAGCTGGAAGCGGTTCTGCGAGCGGCAGGAGCGCGAGACCATGTGGGACGGCATCTATCGTGTGATGCGTCGCACGGAGGTAAGGCGTGAAGACGTCCCCCTCGTCCAGGGAGGGAAGGTGCTGGACGCAGTGGGATCGGCCAGGTTGCTTGCGGAGGTTTTCTTCCCGGGAGATGACCCCGGGGAGGACAATGCGGACCACTGTACTGTAAGAGCCCAGTCCGATGAAGTCAACGAGGGGGGACATGGTGATCCATGTGAACCCCCCTTCACGATGGAGGAGCTCCGATGGTCCGTGTCAACCTTCAATGCGAAAAAGGCACCTGGCTTCGACGGATTCACTGCTGACATCTGCCGGGCGGCCATCGCCATGGATGCCGGTCTGTTTCTCGCGCTCTCCAACCGGTGTCTCGCTCTTGCCCACTTCCCCACGAGATGGAAGGAGGCAGCGGTTGTGGTGTTGCGGAAGCCCGGTAAGGACGATTACACGCACCCTAAATCCTACCGGCCCATCGGACTCTTGCCCGTCATGGGCAAGGTCCTAGAAAAGATGATGGTCCGGAGGATACGGTGGTACACTGCACCGTATATCAGTAGCCACCAATACGGCTTCATGCCGCAAAGGTGTACCGAAGACTCCCTGTATGACCTGATCCAGCACATACGCTCTCGCTTGAAGGAGAAGGTGATCGTTGTGCTGGTATCATTGGACATAGAGGGAGCCTTCGACAACGCCTGGTGGCCTGCTATACGGTGCAGACTGGCCGAGACTCGCTGCCCCGTCGACCTGCGGCGCCTTGTCGATAGCTATTTTAGCGGTCGCAAGGTGTCCGTCAGGTACGCGGGGGCGGAGTGTGCCAGGGATACCACCAAGGGGTGCGTGCAGGGATCCGTGGGCGGCCCAACATTCTGGACCCTCCTCCCAAATCCACTCCTGGAGATGGTGGTCAAGAGCGGAACACACTGCCAGGCGTTCGCAGACGACGTCGTGCTGATCTTCTCCGGGCAAGAGACCGGGGACATCACGAGGAAGGCAAATGCGGTGCTCGCCGATATTCACGATTGGGGGGTCCGAAACAAGTTGAGGTTTGCACCACACAAAACCAATGTGATGGTGCTCACCAACAAACTCAAGTACGACAACCCAATATTGAATATGGGCGGAGAGCCCCTTTGTCGAACTCGTGAAGTTCGGATACTCGGCCTGACAATTGACGATAGGCTCACGTTCAACACGCACGTGAAGAACGTGAGCAGCAAGGCCCAAGGCCTCTATCGTCAGTTGTGCAGGGCCGCGAAAGTATCATGGGGGTTGAACTCGGAGGTGATCAGAACGATGTATCTGGCGGTGTTGGAACCGATCATTTTGTATGCAGCGAGTGCGTGGGCGCCGGCGGCTAAGAAGCTGCTGGTCCGAAGGCAGCTCGATGCGGTTCAGCGTGGCTTCGCGCAGAAAATTGCGCGAACTCACCGAACCGCGTCGTTGCATTCGGCCCTAGTACTTGTCGGGCTGCTTCCTCTGGACCTTCGGGTCCAAGAAGCAGCCACTTTATTTGAGGTAAAGCGCGGCCACACCCGGCAAGTACTGGGTGACCGAGAGCTGGAGGTTCCGGTCAGCTACTTGAGACTCCCACACCCGTCTGTGCAGCTTGGTGTGGAATTCTCCTGTCTGGGCGAAAGCGCGGAAGAAGTCCAACTTGCCACCTCGGCTGCCGATTCGGTGATTTACACCGACGGCAGCCGCATCGACGACAAGGTGGGTGCGGCGTTCTGCGTTCTGCGGGACGCCGCAGAGGTTTCCAACAAGAAACTCAAGTTGGGCAACTTCTGCACCGTATACCAGGCAGAGCTGCTGGCTTTGGCGAAAGCGACGGGGTACGCGGCCAGCGGGTCGGCGCATTCGTGTGCCGTACTCAGCGACTCGAGGTCCGCCCTGGAGACGATCGCAAAACCTGATACCCTCCATCCCCTGGCGATCGCAGCGAAAGAGAATATTATGAAAGCGCGTGAGAAAGGGACGAATATAAGGTTGTATTGGGTGAAGGCGCATGTGGGGTTGGAGGGGAACGAAAGGGCGGACCACCTGGCCAAGGAAGCGGCCCTGAAGAGCAAAAGAAGACCTGAGTACGAGGATTGCCCCGTTTCATTCGTCAAGCGTCAGCTAAGGCTGGGGACGCTCGACGAATGGAACAGGAGGTATGTGCAAGGTACGACGGCTTCAACAACGAGGATGTTCTTCCCGAGCGTCAAGTCAGCGTATCGCGTGACTCGCCAGATCGAGCTCGACACGGTCTTGGTCCAGATGTTCACCGGGCACGGGGGATTCTCCGAGTACCTCCACAGGTTCAAACTCAAGGAGAGTCCCGCGTGCCCCTGTGACCCGGAGGTGGACCAGACCGTGGCGCACATCCTGCTCTCCTGTCCCTTATTCGGGCGGGAGAGGGTGGAATTAGAAATAAAAACAGGGAAAAGGTTGGATACAGGAGCGGTTGCCTCTCTGATGAGTGAGGACGAAAGTCGCCAAATATTCATAAATTACTGTAAGAAAGTGACCAAACAAGTTATAAATAGGAACAAAATGTAATTGCAATAAAAAATGTAAAATGTAAAAAATGTAATTATAAATAAAATAAAGTAAAAAATTGCAATATAAAAAAAAAAAAACGTATAAACAAATGTAACCTGAAAGGCTTAAAATAAATAAAACAAAAGGAGTGGGAGCTGACCAAAAATGGATGCCTTAATTACAGGGAATTGTTCCAGAACTGACGAGGCGACGAAGTCTTCACTTAGCGAGAGGTATGCAAGAAGGAAATAGAATGGAGAGCGACAGAAAAGAGGTGGAGAAACTACAGGAAGAAAGATAAGAAAGGAATGAAAGATAGAAGTGCGAGAGAAAGGAACGAGGAATTAGTTATAAAGGAATAGAGATGATAAGTGATATGTATACAAAAAGTGTAAATAAAGGCCCTGACCCGCCATACGCAGGGGAATGAGTATAAAAAAAAAAAAAAAAAAAAAAAAAAAAAAAAAAAAAAAAAAAAAAAAAAAAAAAAAACCTAACCTAACCTAACCCAAACTGGGGCGCTGGGTCGGATAACCTCCACGTGTGCCCGGGGGATGCAGTTACCCTTCGGACCTCGGTCCGGGGGTAAGGGCACCTCCTGGGACTGGTGTACCCTGGGCAACGGCAGCTGCTTTATGCTCTCGGGCATAGGGCAACTGACGGCTAATAATCCGACACCACTGGCGTCGGGAAGTGACGATCCCACCGCCCGCTGAGGGGAAAACTGATATCCCTCGTGGATTTAATTTTCTCTTCGGCGCAATCAGTCGAGTCGCGCGGTGAGTCCGCCCCTAGGGCAGCTTTTGGCTTCGGCCACGCCGGGCGCACCCGTAGCCCGCTCATAGCACACCCCGAGCGGAGCGGGGACTGCGGTCATTGCGACCGGAGTCGAGAGGAAGAAAACCTCCCAAATTACCCCAATCCTAAGGTACGGCGCGCCGATGGGATGAATGGCCAAGGGGAACTTGGTCCCGAGCGCCCGAAGCTGTGGATCAGCAACCCAACATGACAAGCAGATCTAAAGACATTCGTCCCCAGGTGGGTCCCAGCTTTACGGCTGGGGAATCCCACACGGCGCCTGGCGCCGTCTGCCCTTCGTACTCTGGGGTGGGCAAGACTGCTTTCGACGACGGTGTATGTGTGCAGATGAGCGCCGATGGTTCGGCGAGTCGCACAATGGCGGAAGTGCCGCGCCCCGCGATGGGCGCTGGCAAACCACACGGTGGTGACAGACTAGCGCAACGTGCGCTATCGCTGACCGCGCTGCCCACAGCGCGGGTGATGCTGGAGCGGCTGCCCTGGGAGCCATCCAAAAACGGGGGCGATGTCGACATGGCCCCTGTTTCCCGCATCAGCGACAACGAGGCTGCCGTTTCAGACGGCAGCCTCACTGCGGTTGCGTCAGGCGGATCCCGCTTTTGGCAGGACCGCAAACGACGGCGTCCCAGCAAGGACGGCTTGTCGACTTCCTCGGAGGAGGACGGCAAGAGCGCCGGGGAGCTATACCCCGGCCCCAAGCCGGAGCGACGTGGACGTCCGCCCACGACGGGCAAATATGTCGGCCTTAGCAAGGCCAAGGCCGCGTTCGACGCCGAGAGGCGTCAGGAGCTGAGGCTCCAGGCGGAAGAGGAACTCGTCGCGACGGCGGCTAGGTTCCGCCGAAACCGGGAGCGGAAGCTCTCCCGATCGCCTGCGCTGAAGTCGAGGACGGCTCCAGACGAGCAGACGGTTGGGGCGTTGCATCGGATGGTTCTCGACGACGCTGAGCTGATCAGTACGATCGCCAGCAAGTCGAGGAACCTCAAGTCCGGCCTGGCGCGTGACCTGAATGACGCCGCGGCCTCCATCAAGGTGGCCGTGACCACCATCGCGTCTCGCACAGCGACGGACGAGACGCGGCAGCTGCAGGCGGAGAACGCCCGCCTGCGCGCCGAGGCGGCCGATTTCCGCAAGGAGTTGGCCAACCTCAGGGCGAAGATTGACGAGTTGGAGCGACGGGATAGACCCGCACCTCCTCGTCCGGACGCCGGCGATGAGTCTCCTGGGGAGGGGACGATTCGGCCGGCAAAAAAACGGCGTACGGGTGCCGATCGCCTCGTACCGGCGACTATGTCGGTAGAGGAGATCTGCCGCACTGTAATGGTGCAGGTGGGGACGATGGTATCGGCCCACCTGGCATCACTGGAGGACAGGCTTCTCCCGGAGAAGCGTGTCCGGCCACCGCTGGCTGCCGCGAGGCAGGCGGCATCGGCCGCCAAGAATGCCGGCCCAGCGCCGAAAGCAGCCGCGGCCTCCGCGAACCCCGCCCCCAAAGCCTCCGTGGCTAAGGGGAAAGGGAAAGTAGGGCCGCAGAAGGCTGCGGGAAAGCTCCCTAAGTCCGCAGGCAAGTTCGTGCCCGCGCCCGCCCCACCTCCATTGGAGGAGGGGTGGACCGTCGTTGCGCGAAAGCCGCGACGGGCGAAGGAGCTGCCGCCGAAGCCGCAGCAGCGGCAGATGCAGCGACAGCAGTCGCAGCCGAAGCCGCAGCAGCAGCAGCAACAGCAACAGCGTCGGAGCGCGAAGCGCAAAGCCGGCAGGAAGAACCGGCCGCGAAAGCTGCGGGCCCCACGGTCCGCGGCGGTCGTGGTTACTCTTGCGCCTGAGGCGGTCGCGAAGGGCGTCACGTACGCCGAAGTGATCGCCCAGGCGCGGGAGCGGATCGACCTGAACGGTCTCGGCATTCTCGGGATGCGTTGCAAGACGGCGGCGACCGGAGCACGAATTTTTGAAGTGCCCGGTCTTGAAAACGGCGAGAAAGCCGATACCCTCGCCAAGAGGCTCCGCGAGTCTCTCGGCGAGGATGTCGCGCGGATCTCGAGACCGGTAAAGTGCGCCGAGCTGAAGGTCTCCGGACTGGATGACTCGGTCACCAGCGCTGACGTAGTCGCCGCGGTTGCGCGAGCGGGGGGCTGTCCGGCCGACCAGGTTCGGTCGGGCAGCGTCTCCTTCGGCGCCTCCGGCCTCGGGACGGCGTGGCTACGCTGTCCTGTGCTTGCGGCTCAGCGGGTGGTGGACGGCGGCAGACTCCTGGTTGGCTGGGTGTCTGCGCAGGTCACACTGCTCGCGAGCAGACCGCAACGCTGCTTCCGGTGCCTCGAAAAGGGGCACGTGCGGGCGCAGTGTAAGTCCGACTCGGACCGCAGCGATGAGTGCTATCGCTGCGGAAAGAGCGGCCACAGAGCCGCCACCTGCTCCGCCAATCCGCACTGCAGCCGATGCAGCGCGGCCGGTAAGCAGGCTGACCATAAATCCGGCGGTGGTGCCTGCGACAGGGCGCGCGTCATCGGTGGTGGGGCGACGAAGGGCGGCAGGCGCGGCGGTAGGGACCCGAGGGTCACTCTACCGCAGGCGCTCGGCGCGAGCGAGAAAGCCGCGCGGGAGGAGGTTCAAATGTCCGTCGAGTGACGATGGACCTGAACTTCCTCCAGGCGAACATCAACCACTGCGCCAGAGCTCAGGACCTTCTGTTCCAGAGCATGGCGGAGCGGTCGATAAACGTGGCGGTGGTCACCGAGCCGTACTACGTCCCACCGCGGGAGAGCTGGGCGGGAGACGTGGACGGATCGGTGGCCATAGGCACGGTGACCTCGAACGGCTCCCCCGACCTAGAGTTGGTGGAGCGCGGTCGGGGTTACGTCGCCGGGCGGGTGGGGGACGTGCTGGTCGTGGGAGCATATTTCTCGCCGAATCGTTGCTTGGCGGAGTTCGAGCGGCTTCTAGACGAGATCGGTGCTCTCATCGGCCGGCTAGGGTCGAGTCGCATTCTCCTCGCCGGAGACCTCAACGCCAAGTCGGTGGCTTGGGGATGCCCGCGGACGAGCGCGCGCGGTGCGGCGCTCGAGGAGTTTGCGATCGGAGCGGGTTTGATCGTGCTTAATCGGGGGACGGCGAACACGTGCGTGCGGAAAAACGGCGGCTCCATAGTGGACGTAACGTTCGCCGGGGTCGCCGTGGCCCGCCGTATCGGGGATTGGGAGGTGCTCGAGGGCGTGGAGACTCTGTCGGATCATTTGTATGTCCGATACAGTGTGTCCGCGACCTCGGCCACTCCGGGCGATCCTTGTCGTCCCTTGATCGGGGACGGCCCTCGGTGGGCGCTGAAGCGCCTCGACCGAGGCCGGCTCGAGGAGACGGCCCTAGTCGAGGCCTGGGTCCGCGAGGGCCGGGTTAAGGCGGCGGGCCTCTCCATGGAGGAGGTGGCGGTCGACGTGGAGCGGGAAGCGGAGAGGCTCGTGCAGGCTGTGTCGCACGTGTGTGACGCGGCCATGCCGCGGGCGCGCTGCTCCCTACCTCCTAAGTGCCGTGCGTACTGGTGGACGGCGGACCTCGTCCGGCTTCGCAGCGCGTGCGTGGCGAGCCGACGCAAGTACCACAGGTGCCGACGTCGACGGAGGCGCGATACGGCCGAGGAGGAGCGGCTGTACGCGGCGCACAGGGCCGACGTGGCCGTACTGGTGGCGGCGATCTCCGAGGCGAAGAAGGCGTCCGAACGTGAGATGCTCGAGTCGTTGGACGGCGACCCTTTCGGGAAGCCGTATAAGAGGGTGCGGCAAAAGCTGCGCCCTTGGCGACCCCCATTGACTCGTAGCCTCTCACCGGAGCTTCTCGATCGGACGGTTCGCACACTGTTCCCGCGGCGGGACGACCGAGGGTCGCCACCGACAGCGACTCTGTCCCGCGGCGCTGGGGAGGGGGGGGAGGGGGAAGACTCCTTCGACCCGGACGACGTCCCGGGCGTCAGCGTAGGGGAACTGTCGGCTGCCGTTCAAAGGATGCGTGTCAAGGACACCGCTCCTGGGCCCGACGGTATACCCGGCCGCGTGTGGGCTCTAGTTATGGGTCCCCTAGAGTCCTGGACGCGGACGCTGTTCACGGCGTTGCTGAGGCAGGGTCGGTTTCCACGCATATGGAAGGCGGGGAAATTGGTCCTGCTTCGGAAAGCGGGGAAACCGGCCGACTCACCGTCGTCGTATCGGCCGATCGTGTTGTTGGACGAGGTGAGCAAGCTCTTCGAGCGCGTCATCGCAGCTCGCCTCGTTCGACACATGGAGGAGGTCGGACCGGATCTGAGCGAACACCAGTTCGGATTCCGCCGGGGCAGGTCCACCGTAGACGCGATAGCGCGGGTGCGAGCCCTGGCGGACGCGGCGGTGGCTTGCGGAGAGGTGGTGTTGGCGGTGTCACTCGACATCGCCAACGCGTTCAACACCCTTCCGTGGAGCACGATCACCGCGGCGCTGGTCCACTTCGGGGTCCCGGTCTACCTGAGGCGTACGATCGGGGCGTACCTCTCGGACAGGTCCGTGAGGTACCCGACGCGCGACGAGTGGTGTCGGCAAGGTGTGTCGTGCGGTGTTCCGCAGGGGTCGGTCCTTGGACCGCTCCTGTGGAACATCGGCTACGACTCGGTGTTGCGCGGAGCCAACCTCGGTGGAGTCGACGTGACTTGTTACGCCGACGACACCCTGGTGACGGCTCGCGCGCGCACCTTTAGGGAGGCGCGCGTGTTAGCGACTGCGGGCGTGGCCCACGTCGTCCCGCGCATTCGGCGCTTGGGGCTGGAGGTTGCGCTGGGCAAGTGCGAGGCCTTGTGCTTCCACGGCGCCCGGAATGCGCCTCCGCCGGGAGCGGAGCTGATAGTCGGTGGGACTTCCATCGCCGTCGGTACTTCGATGAAGTACTTGGGACTCGTCCTCGACGGCCGATGGAGGTTCGACGAGCACTTTCGGCAGCTGGGCCCGAAGCTCATTCGAGCGGCCGGGTCCCTGAGCCGCCTCCTGCCCAATATGGGCGGGCCGAGCGTCGGATGCCGGCGACTCTACACGGGGGTGGTGCGCTCTATGGCGCTATACGGTGCGCCCATATGGGCGCAACACCTGTCGACCCGTGGCGTGACGCTGCTGCGCTCGCCGCAGCGCGTCATGGCCATACGGATCGTACGAGGTTACCGTACCATCTCTTTCGAGGCGGCGTGCGTCCTCGCCGGGACACCGCCGTGGGAACTCGAAGCGGAGTCGCTGGCGCGCCTCTACTGGCGGCGGAAGAGGGCCCTCGAGCGGGAGGGCTCGTTTCCGTCGCCCGACGAGGTGGAGAAGTGGCGCCGAAAGGCGCGTCGAGAGGTGCTTCGGGGATGGGAGCGGCGACTCCTCGAACCGTCGTACGGTCGCCTCACCGTTGAGGCCGTCCGGCCGGTCATCGGTGACTGGCTGGGCCGGGACTTCGGAGTCCTCAGTTTCTGCCTGGTGCAGGTACTCACGGGGCACGGTTGCTTCGGGAGCTATCTGCACCGGCGGAACTGCACGAGTAGGACGGATGAGGCGTGCGACGAGTGTGGCCACCCGGTGGACACATCGTCCCACACCTTGGCCGATTGCCCGCGATGGGGGGGGGATAGGGCCGCGCTCGTAGCGGCGATAGGGAGTGACCTCTCGCTACCGTCCGTGGTCCGGACCATGGTCAGTGGCGAGGCGTCATGGAATGCGGTATCCCGATTCTGCGACTCTGTTATGACGCAGAAGCGGGAGACCGAACGTATCCGAGAGCGGGCGCCGAGGGGACAGGACGCGGTCGGAGCGCGATGACAGCTCATCGCCGCAAGGCGGGACCGAGCGCACGACCGCCGAATGGCTCCTCGGCAGGAACCTGGCGCCGCGACCGACAAGGGCCGTCGGGCCGGTGCCCCCCTTGGAGAGGGTTCCTGGGGTGGATATGGTGATGCGTCTCGTATTCCGACGCGTCGCCACGTAGGGATTTTTTTTTAACAGGAGGGGTGCTTCACACCCCTCCTCGAGGCGGGCCCGGTCATTCGGGCGCCGTTCGGGGGGTCGTGGATGAACTGCAATACTTTATCCCGCGACCCCACGAACACGTGGATGAGAGTGGAATACCGTGTGAAGCTTTTTAGTCGGTTGGAGTCCGACACTACCACCGTCGCCGGCCCAATTTGGCGACGGGGTGTGCATTTCCGTTAGCATTTTGTTACACACGTAAATAAAAAAAAAAAAAAAAAAAAAAAACCTAACCTAACCTAACCTAACCGGCTGCCGATTCGGTGATTTACACCGACGGCAGCCGCATCGACGACAAGGTGGGTGCGGCGTTCTGCGTTCTGCGGAACGCCGCAGAGGTTTCCAACAAAAAACTCAAGTTGGGCAACTTCTGCACCGTATACCAGGCAGAGCTGCTGGCTTTGGCGAAAGCGACAGGGTACGCGGCCAGCGGGTCGGCGCATTCGTGCGCCGTACTCAGCGACTCGAGGTCCGCCCTGGAGACGATCGCAAAACCTGATACCCTCCATCCCCTAGCGATCGCAGCGAAAGAGAATATTATGAAAGCGCGTGAGAAAGGGACGAATATAAGGTTGTATTGGGTGAAGGCGCATGTGGGGTTGGAGGGGAACGAAAGGGCGGACCACCTGGCCAAGGAAGCGGCCCTGAAGAGCAAAAGAAGACCTGAGTACGAGGATTGCCCCGTTTCATTCGTCAAGCGTCAGCTAAGGCTGGGGACGCTCGACGAATGGAACAGGAGGTATGTGCAAGGTACGACGGCTTCAACAACGAGGATGTTCTTCCCGAGCGTCAAGTCAGCGTATCGCGTGACTCGCCAGATCGAGCTCGACACGGTCTTGGTCCAGATGTTCACCGGGCACGGGGGATTCTCCGAGTACCTCCACAGGTTCAAACTCAAGGAGAGTCCCGCGTGCCCCTGTGACCCGGAGGTGGACCAGACCGTGGCGCACATCCTGCTCTCCTGTCCCTTATTCGGGCGGGAGAGGGTGGAATTAGAAATAAAAACAGGGAAAAGGTTGGATACAGGAGCGGTTGCCTCTCTGATGAGTGAGGACGAAAGTCGCCAAATATTCATAAATTACTGTAAGAAAGTGACCAAACAAGTTATAAATAGGAACAAAATGTAATTGCAATAAAAAATGTAAAATGTAAAAAATGTAATTATAAATAAAATAAAGTAAAAAATTGCAATATAAAAAAAAAAAAACGTATAAACAAATGTAACCTGAAAGGCTTAAAATAAATAAAACAAAAGGAGTGGGAGCTGACCAAAAATGGATGCCTTAATTACAGGGAATTGTTCCAGAACTGACGAGGCGACGAAGTCTTCACTTAGCGAGAGGTATGCAAGAAGGAAATAGAATGGAGAGCGACAGAAAAGAGGTGGAGAAACTACAGGAAGAAAGATAAGAAAGGAATGAAAGATAGAAGTGCGAGAGAAAGGAACGAGGAATTAGTTATAAAGGAATAGAGATGATAAGTGATATGTATACAAAAAGTGTAAATAAAGGCCCTGACCCGCCATACGCAGGGGAATGAGTATAAAAAAAAAAAAAAAAAAAAAAAAAAAAAAAAAAAAAAAAAAAAAAAAAAAAAAAAAAAAAAACCTAACCTAACCTAACCCAAACTGGGGCGCTGGGTCGGATAACCTCCACGTGTGCCCGGGGGATGCAGTTACCCTTCGGACCTCGGTCCGGGGGTAAGGGCACCTCCTGGGACTGGTGTACCCTGGGCAACGGCAGCTGCTTTATGCTCTCGGGCATAGGGCAACTGACGGCTAATAATCCGACACCACTGGCGTCGGGAAGTGACGATCCCACCGCCCGCTGAGGGGAAAACTGATATCCCTCGTGGATTTAATTTTCTCTTCGGCGCAATCAGTCGAGTCGCGCGGTGAGTCCGCCCCTAGGGCAGCTTTTGGCTTCGGCCACGCCGGGCGCACCCGTAGCCCGCTCATAGCACACCCCGAGCGGAGCGGGGACTGCGGTCATTGCGACCGGAGTCGAGAGGAAGAAAACCTCCCAAATTACCCCAATCCTAAGGTACGGCGCGCCGATGGGATGAATGGCCAAGGGGAACTTGGTCCCGAGCGCCCGAAGCTGTGGATCAGCAACCCAACATGACAAGCAGATCTAAAGACATTCGTCCCCAGGTGGGTCCCAGCTTTACGGCTGGGGAATCCCACACGGCGCCTGGCGCCGTCTGCCCTTCGTACTCTGGGGTGGGCAAGACTGCTTTCGACGACGGTGTATGTGTGCAGATGAGCGCCGATGGTTCGGCGAGTCGCACAATGGCGGAAGTGCCGCGCCCCGCGATGGGCGCTGGCAAACCACACGGTGGTGACAGACTAGCGCAACGTGCGCTATCGCTGACCGCGCTGCCCACAGCGCGGGTGATGCTGGAGCGGCTGCCCTGGGAGCCATCCAAAAACGGGGGCGATGTCGACATGGCCCCTGTTTCCCGCATCAGCGACAACGAGGCTGCCGTTTCAGACGGCAGCCTCACTGCGGTTGCGTCAGGCGGATCCCGCTTTTGGCAGGACCGCAAACGACGGCGTCCCAGCAAGGACGGCTTGTCGACTTCCTCGGAGGAGGACGGCAAGAGCGCCGGGGAGCTATACCCCGGCCCCAAGCCGGAGCGACGTGGACGTCCGCCCACGACGGGCAAATATGTCGGCCTTAGCAAGGCCAAGGCCGCGTTCGACGCCGAGAGGCGTCAGGAGCTGAGGCTCCAGGCGGAAGAGGAACTCGTCGCGACGGCGGCTAGGTTCCGCCGAAACCGGGAGCGGAAGCTCTCCCGATCGCCTGCGCTGAAGTCGAGGACGGCTCCAGACGAGCAGACGGTTGGGGCGTTGCATCGGATGGTTCTCGACGACGCTGAGCTGATCAGTACGATCGCCAGCAAGTCGAGGAACCTCAAGTCCGGCCTGGCGCGTGACCTGAATGACGCCGCGGCCTCCATCAAGGTGGCCGTGACCACCATCGCGTCTCGCACAGCGACGGACGAGACGCGGCAGCTGCAGGCGGAGAACGCCCGCCTGCGCGCCGAGGCGGCCGATTTCCGCAAGGAGTTGGCCAACCTCAGGGCGAAGATTGACGAGTTGGAGCGACGGGATAGACCCGCACCTCCTCGTCCGGACGCCGGCGATGAGTCTCCTGGGGAGGGGACGATTCGGCCGGCAAAAAAACGGCGTACGGGTGCCGATCGCCTCGTACCGGCGACTATGTCGGTAGAGGAGATCTGCCGCACTGTAATGGTGCAGGTGGGGACGATGGTATCGGCCCACCTGGCATCACTGGAGGACAGGCTTCTCCCGGAGAAGCGTGTCCGGCCACCGCTGGCTGCCGCGAGGCAGGCGGCATCGGCCGCCAAGAATGCCGGCCCAGCGCCGAAAGCAGCCGCGGCCTCCGCGAACCCCGCCCCCAAAGCCTCCGTGGCTAAGGGGAAAGGGAAAGTAGGGCCGCAGAAGGCTGCGGGAAAGCTCCCTAAGTCCGCAGGCAAGTTCGTGCCCGCGCCCGCCCCACCTCCATTGGAGGAGGGGTGGACCGTCGTTGCGCGAAAGCCGCGACGGGCGAAGGAGCTGCCGCCGAAGCCGCAGCAGCGGCAGATGCAGCGACAGCAGTCGCAGCCGAAGCCGCAGCAGCAGCAGCAACAGCAACAGCGTCGGAGCGCGAAGCGCAAAGCCGGCAGGAAGAACCGGCCGCGAAAGCTGCGGGCCCCACGGTCCGCGGCGGTCGTGGTTACTCTTGCGCCTGAGGCGGTCGCGAAGGGCGTCACGTACGCCGAAGTGATCGCCCAGGCGCGGGAGCGGATCGACCTGAACGGTCTCGGCATTCTCGGGATGCGTTGCAAGACGGCGGCGACCGGAGCACGAATTTTTGAAGTGCCCGGTCTTGAAAACGGCGAGAAAGCCGATACCCTCGCCAAGAGGCTCCGCGAGTCTCTCGGCGAGGATGTCGCGCGGATCTCGAGACCGGTAAAGTGCGCCGAGCTGAAGGTCTCCGGACTGGATGACTCGGTCACCAGCGCTGACGTAGTCGCCGCGGTTGCGCGAGCGGGGGGCTGTCCGGCCGACCAGGTTCGGTCGGGCAGCGTCTCCTTCGGCGCCTCCGGCCTCGGGACGGCGTGGCTACGCTGTCCTGTGCTTGCGGCTCAGCGGGTGGTGGACGGCGGCAGACTCCTGGTTGGCTGGGTGTCTGCGCAGGTCACACTGCTCGCGAGCAGACCGCAACGCTGCTTCCGGTGCCTCGAAAAGGGGCACGTGCGGGCGCAGTGTAAGTCCGACTCGGACCGCAGCGATGAGTGCTATCGCTGCGGAAAGAGCGGCCACAGAGCCGCCACCTGCTCCGCCAATCCGCACTGCAGCCGATGCAGCGCGGCCGGTAAGCAGGCTGACCATAAATCCGGCGGTGGTGCCTGCGACAGGGCGCGCGTCATCGGTGGTGGGGCGACGAAGGGCGGCAGGCGCGGCGGTAGGGACCCGAGGGTCACTCTACCGCAGGCGCTCGGCGCGAGCGAGAAAGCCGCGCGGGAGGAGGTTCAAATGTCCGTCGAGTGACGATGGACCTGAACTTCCTCCAGGCGAACATCAACCACTGCGCCAGAGCTCAGGACCTTCTGTTCCAGAGCATGGCGGAGCGGTCGATAAACGTGGCGGTGGTCACCGAGCCGTACTACGTCCCACCGCGGGAGAGCTGGGCGGGAGACGTGGACGGATCGGTGGCCATAGGCACGGTGACCTCGAACGGCTCCCCCGACCTAGAGTTGGTGGAGCGCGGTCGGGGTTACGTCGCCGGGCGGGTGGGGGACGTGCTGGTCGTGGGAGCATATTTCTCGCCGAATCGTTGCTTGGCGGAGTTCGAGCGGCTTCTAGACGAGATCGGTGCTCTCATCGGCCGGCTAGGGTCGAGTCGCATTCTCCTCGCCGGAGACCTCAACGCCAAGTCGGTGGCTTGGGGATGCCCGCGGACGAGCGCGCGCGGTGCGGCGCTCGAGGAGTTTGCGATCGGAGCGGGTTTGATCGTGCTTAATCGGGGGACGGCGAACACGTGCGTGCGGAAAAACGGCGGCTCCATAGTGGACGTAACGTTCGCCGGGGTCGCCGTGGCCCGCCGTATCGGGGATTGGGAGGTGCTCGAGGGCGTGGAGACTCTGTCGGATCATTTGTATGTCCGATACAGTGTGTCCGCGACCTCGGCCACTCCGGGCGATCCTTGTCGTCCCTTGATCGGGGACGGCCCTCGGTGGGCGCTGAAGCGCCTCGACCGAGGCCGGCTCGAGGAGACGGCCCTAGTCGAGGCCTGGGTCCGCGAGGGCCGGGTTAAGGCGGCGGGCCTCTCCATGGAGGAGGTGGCGGTCGACGTGGAGCGGGAAGCGGAGAGGCTCGTGCAGGCTGTGTCGCACGTGTGTGACGCGGCCATGCCGCGGGCGCGCTGCTCCCTACCTCCTAAGTGCCGTGCGTACTGGTGGACGGCGGACCTCGTCCGGCTTCGCAGCGCGTGCGTGGCGAGCCGACGCAAGTACCACAGGTGCCGACGTCGACGGAGGCGCGATACGGCCGAGGAGGAGCGGCTGTACGCGGCGCACAGGGCCGACGTGGCCGTACTGGTGGCGGCGATCTCCGAGGCGAAGAAGGCGTCCGAACGTGAGATGCTCGAGTCGTTGGACGGCGACCCTTTCGGGAAGCCGTATAAGAGGGTGCGGCAAAAGCTGCGCCCTTGGCGACCCCCATTGACTCGTAGCCTCTCACCGGAGCTTCTCGATCGGACGGTTCGCACACTGTTCCCGCGGCGGGACGACCGAGGGTCGCCACCGACAGCGACTCTGTCCCGCGGCGCTGGGGAGGGGGGGGAGGGGGAAGACTCCTTCGACCCGGACGACGTCCCGGGCGTCAGCGTAGGGGAACTGTCGGCTGCCGTTCAAAGGATGCGTGTCAAGGACACCGCTCCTGGGCCCGACGGTATACCCGGCCGCGTGTGGGCTCTAGTTATGGGTCCCCTAGAGTCCTGGACGCGGACGCTGTTCACGGCGTTGCTGAGGCAGGGTCGGTTTCCACGCATATGGAAGGCGGGGAAATTGGTCCTGCTTCGGAAAGCGGGGAAACCGGCCGACTCACCGTCGTCGTATCGGCCGATCGTGTTGTTGGACGAGGTGAGCAAGCTCTTCGAGCGCGTCATCGCAGCTCGCCTCGTTCGACACATGGAGGAGGTCGGACCGGATCTGAGCGAACACCAGTTCGGATTCCGCCGGGGCAGGTCCACCGTAGACGCGATAGCGCGGGTGCGAGCCCTGGCGGACGCGGCGGTGGCTTGCGGAGAGGTGGTGTTGGCGGTGTCACTCGACATCGCCAACGCGTTCAACACCCTTCCGTGGAGCACGATCACCGCGGCGCTGGTCCACTTCGGGGTCCCGGTCTACCTGAGGCGTACGATCGGGGCGTACCTCTCGGACAGGTCCGTGAGGTACCCGACGCGCGACGAGTGGTGTCGGCAAGGTGTGTCGTGCGGTGTTCCGCAGGGGTCGGTCCTTGGACCGCTCCTGTGGAACATCGGCTACGACTCGGTGTTGCGCGGAGCCAACCTCGGTGGAGTCGACGTGACTTGTTACGCCGACGACACCCTGGTGACGGCTCGCGCGCGCACCTTTAGGGAGGCGCGCGTGTTAGCGACTGCGGGCGTGGCCCACGTCGTCCCGCGCATTCGGCGCTTGGGGCTGGAGGTTGCGCTGGGCAAGTGCGAGGCCTTGTGCTTCCACGGCGCCCGGAATGCGCCTCCGCCGGGAGCGGAGCTGATAGTCGGTGGGACTTCCATCGCCGTCGGTACTTCGATGAAGTACTTGGGACTCGTCCTCGACGGCCGATGGAGGTTCGACGAGCACTTTCGGCAGCTGGGCCCGAAGCTCATTCGAGCGGCCGGGTCCCTGAGCCGCCTCCTGCCCAATATGGGCGGGCCGAGCGTCGGATGCCGGCGACTCTACACGGGGGTGGTGCGCTCTATGGCGCTATACGGTGCGCCCATATGGGCGCAACACCTGTCGACCCGTGGCGTGACGCTGCTGCGCTCGCCGCAGCGCGTCATGGCCATACGGATCGTACGAGGTTACCGTACCATCTCTTTCGAGGCGGCGTGCGTCCTCGCCGGGACACCGCCGTGGGAACTCGAAGCGGAGTCGCTGGCGCGCCTCTACTGGCGGCGGAAGAGGGCCCTCGAGCGGGAGGGCTCGTTTCCGTCGCCCGACGAGGTGGAGAAGTGGCGCCGAAAGGCGCGTCGAGAGGTGCTTCGGGGATGGGAGCGGCGACTCCTCGAACCGTCGTACGGTCGCCTCACCGTTGAGGCCGTCCGGCCGGTCATCGGTGACTGGCTGGGCCGGGACTTCGGAGTCCTCAGTTTCTGCCTGGTGCAGGTACTCACGGGGCACGGTTGCTTCGGGAGCTATCTGCACCGGCGGAACTGCACGAGTAGGACGGATGAGGCGTGCGACGAGTGTGGCCACCCGGTGGACACATCGTCCCACACCTTGGCCGATTGCCCGCGATGGGGGGGGGATAGGGCCGCGCTCGTAGCGGCGATAGGGAGTGACCTCTCGCTACCGTCCGTGGTCCGGACCATGGTCAGTGGCGAGGCGTCATGGAATGCGGTATCCCGATTCTGCGACTCTGTTATGACGCAGAAGCGGGAGACCGAACGTATCCGAGAGCGGGCGCCGAGGGGACAGGACGCGGTCGGAGCGCGATGACAGCTCATCGCCGCAAGGCGGGACCGAGCGCACGACCGCCGAATGGCTCCTCGGCAGGAACCTGGCGCCGCGACCGACAAGGGCCGTCGGGCCGGTGCCCCCCTTGGAGAGGGTTCCTGGGGTGGATATGGTGATGCGTCTCGTATTCCGACGCGTCGCCACGTAGGGATTTTTTTTTAACAGGAGGGGTGCTTCACACCCCTCCTCGAGGCGGGCCCGGTCATTCGGGCGCCGTTCGGGGGGTCGTGGATGAACTGCAATACTTTATCCCGCGACCCCACGAACACGTGGATGAGAGTGGAATACCGTGTGAAGCTTTTTAGTCGGTTGGAGTCCGACACTACCACCGTCGCCGGCCCAATTTGGCGACGGGGTGTGCATTTCCGTTAGCATTTTGTTACACACGTAAATAAAAAAAAAAAAAAAAAAAAAAAACCTAACCTAACCTAACCTAACCGGCTGCCGATTCGGTGATTTACACCGACGGCAGCCGCATCGACGACAAGGTGGGTGCGGCGTTCTGCGTTCTGCGGAACGCCGCAGAGGTTTCCAACAAAAAACTCAAGTTGGGCAACTTCTGCACCGTATACCAGGCAGAGCTGCTGGCTTTGGCGAAAGCGACAGGGTACGCGGCCAGCGGGTCGGCGCATTCGTGCGCCGTACTCAGCGACTCGAGGTCCGCCCTGGAGACGATCGCAAAACCTGATACCCTCCATCCCCTAGCGATCGCAGCGAAAGAGAATATTATGAAAGCGCGTGAGAAAGGGACGAATATAAGGTTGTATTGGGTGAAGGCGCATGTGGGGTTGGAGGGGAACGAAAGGGCGGACCACCTGGCCAAGGAAGCGGCCCTGAAGAGCAAAAGAAGACCTGAGTACGAGGATTGCCCCGTTTCATTCGTCAAGCGTCAGCTAAGGCTGGGGACGCTCGACGAATGGAACAGGAGGTATGTGCAAGGTACGACGGCTTCAACAACGAGGATGTTCTTCCCGAGCGTCAAGTCAGCGTATCGCGTGACTCGCCAGATCGAGCTCGACACGGTCTTGGTCCAGATGTTCACCGGGCACGGGGGATTCTCCGAGTACCTCCACAGGTTCAAACTCAAGGAGAGTCCCGCGTGCCCCTGTGACCCGGAGGTGGACCAGACCGTGGCGCACATCCTGCTCTCCTGTCCCTTATTCGGGCGGGAGAGGGTGGAATTAGAAATAAAAACAGGGAAAAGGTTGGATACAGGAGCGGTTGCCTCTCTGATGAGTGAGGACGAAAGTCGCCAAATATTCATAAATTACTGTAAGAAAGTGACCAAACAAGTTATAAATAGGAACAAAATGTAATTGCAATAAAAAATGTAAAATGTAAAAAATGTAATTATAAATAAAATAAAGTAAAAAATTGCAATATAAAAAAAAAAAAACGTATAAACAAATGTAACCTGAAAGGCTTAAAATAAATAAAACAAAAGGAGTGGGAGCTGACCAAAAATGGATGCCTTAATTACAGGGAATTGTTCCAGAACTGACGAGGCGACGAAGTCTTCACTTAGCGAGAGGTATGCAAGAAGGAAATAGAATGGAGAGCGACAGAAAAGAGGTGGAGAAACTACAGGAAGAAAGATAAGAAAGGAATGAAAGATAGAAGTGCGAGAGAAAGGAACGAGGAATTAGTTATAAAGGAATAGAGATGATAAGTGATATGTATACAAAAAGTGTAAATAAAGGCCCTGACCCGCCATACGCAGGGGAATGAGTATAAAAAAAAAAAAAAAAAAAAAAAAAAAAAAAAAAAAAAAAAAAAAAAAAAAAAAAAAAAAAAAAAAAAACCTAACCTAACCTAACCCAAACTGGGGCGCTGGGTCGGATAACCTCCACGTGTGCCCGGGGGATGCAGTTACCCTTCGGACCTCGGTCCGGGGGTAAGGGCACCTCCTGGGACTGGTGTACCCTGGGCAACGGCAGCTGCTTTATGCTCTCGGGCATAGGGCAACTGACGGCTAATAATCCGACACCACTGGCGTCGGGAAGTGACGATCCCACCGCCCGCTGAGGGGAAAACTGATATCCCTCGTGGATTTAATTTTCTCTTCGGCGCAATCAGTCGAGTCGCGCGGTGAGTCCGCCCCTAGGGCAGCTTTTGGCTTCGGCCACGCCGGGCGCACCCGTAGCCCGCTCATAGCACACCCCGAGCGGAGCGGGGACTGCGGTCATTGCGACCGGAGTCGAGAGGAAGAAAACCTCCCAAATTACCCCAATCCTAAGGTACGGCGCGCCGATGGGATGAATGGCCAAGGGGAACTTGGTCCCGAGCGCCCGAAGCTGTGGATCAGCAACCCAACATGACAAGCAGATCTAAAGACATTCGTCCCCAGGTGGGTCCCAGCTTTACGGCTGGGGAATCCCACACGGCGCCTGGCGCCGTCTGCCCTTCGTACTCTGGGGTGGGCAAGACTGCTTTCGACGACGGTGTATGTGTGCAGATGAGCGCCGATGGTTCGGCGAGTCGCACAATGGCGGAAGTGCCGCGCCCCGCGATGGGCGCTGGCAAACCACACGGTGGTGACAGACTAGCGCAACGTGCGCTATCGCTGACCGCGCTGCCCACAGCGCGGGTGATGCTGGAGCGGCTGCCCTGGGAGCCATCCAAAAACGGGGGCGATGTCGACATGGCCCCTGTTTCCCGCATCAGCGACAACGAGGCTGCCGTTTCAGACGGCAGCCTCACTGCGGTTGCGTCAGGCGGATCCCGCTTTTGGCAGGACCGCAAACGACGGCGTCCCAGCAAGGACGGCTTGTCGACTTCCTCGGAGGAGGACGGCAAGAGCGCCGGGGAGCTATACCCCGGCCCCAAGCCGGAGCGACGTGGACGTCCGCCCACGACGGGCAAATATGTCGGCCTTAGCAAGGCCAAGGCCGCGTTCGACGCCGAGAGGCGTCAGGAGCTGAGGCTCCAGGCGGAAGAGGAACTCGTCGCGACGGCGGCTAGGTTCCGCCGAAACCGGGAGCGGAAGCTCTCCCGATCGCCTGCGCTGAAGTCGAGGACGGCTCCAGACGAGCAGACGGTTGGGGCGTTGCATCGGATGGTTCTCGACGACGCTGAGCTGATCAGTACGATCGCCAGCAAGTCGAGGAACCTCAAGTCCGGCCTGGCGCGTGACCTGAATGACGCCGCGGCCTCCATCAAGGTGGCCGTGACCACCATCGCGTCTCGCACAGCGACGGACGAGACGCGGCAGCTGCAGGCGGAGAACGCCCGCCTGCGCGCCGAGGCGGCCGATTTCCGCAAGGAGTTGGCCAACCTCAGGGCGAAGATTGACGAGTTGGAGCGACGGGATAGACCCGCACCTCCTCGTCCGGACGCCGGCGATGAGTCTCCTGGGGAGGGGACGATTCGGCCGGCAAAAAAACGGCGTACGGGTGCCGATCGCCTCGTACCGGCGACTATGTCGGTAGAGGAGATCTGCCGCACTGTAATGGTGCAGGTGGGGACGATGGTATCGGCCCACCTGGCATCACTGGAGGACAGGCTTCTCCCGGAGAAGCGTGTCCGGCCACCGCTGGCTGCCGCGAGGCAGGCGGCATCGGCCGCCAAGAATGCCGGCCCAGCGCCGAAAGCAGCCGCGGCCTCCGCGAACCCCGCCCCCAAAGCCTCCGTGGCTAAGGGGAAAGGGAAAGTAGGGCCGCAGAAGGCTGCGGGAAAGCTCCCTAAGTCCGCAGGCAAGTTCGTGCCTGCGCCCGCCCCACCTCCATTGGAGGAGGGGTGGACCGTCGTTGCGCGAAAGCCGCGACGGGCGAAGGAGCTGCCGCCGAAGCCGCAGCAGCGGCAGATGCAGCGACAGCAGTCGCAGCCGAAGCCGCAGCAGCAGCAGCAACAGCAACAGCGTCGGAGCGCGAAGCGCAAAGCCGGCAGGAAGAACCGGCCGCGAAAGCTGCGGGCCCCACGGTCCGCGGCGGTCGTGGTTACTCTTGCGCCTGAGGCGGTCGCGAAGGGCGTCACGTACGCCGAAGTGATCGCCCAGGCGCGGGAGCGGATCGACCTGAACGGTCTCGGCATTCTCGGGATGCGTTGCAAGACGGCGGCGACCGGAGCACGAATATTTGAAGTGCCCGGTCTTGAAAACGGCGAGAAAGCCGATACCCTCGCCAAGAGGCTCCGCGAGTCTCTCGGCGAGGATGTCGCGCGGATCTCGAGACCGGTAAAGTGCGCCGAGCTGAAGGTCTCCGGACTGGATGACTCGTCACCAGCGCTGACATAGTCGCCGCGGTGGCGCGAGCGGGGGGCTGTCCGGCCGACCAGGTTCGGTCGGGCAGCGTCTCCTTCGGCGCCTCCGGCCTCGGGACGGCGTGGCTACGCTGTCCTGTGCTTGCGGCTCAGCGGGTGGTGGACGGCGGCAGACTCCTGGTTGGCTGGGTGTCTGCGCAGGTCACACTGCTCGCGAGCAGACCGCAACGCTGCTTCCGGTGCCTCGAAAAGGGGCACGTGCGGGCGCAGTGTAAGTCCGACTCGGACCGCAGCGATGAGTGCTATCGCTGCGGAAAGAGCGGCCACAGAGCGGCCACCTGCTCCGCCAATCCGCACTGCAGCCGATGCAGCGCGGCCGGTAAGCAGGCTGACCATAAATCCGGCGGTGGTGCCTGCGACAGGGCGCGCGTCGTCGGTGGTGGGGCGACGAAGGGCGGCAGGCGCGGCGGTAGGAACCCGAGGGTCACTCTACCGCAGGCGCTCGGCGTGAGCGAGAAAGCCGCGTGGGAGGAGGTTCAAATGTCCGTCGAGTGACGATGGACCTGAACTTCCTCCAGGCGAACATCAACCACTGCGCCAGAGCTCAGGACCTTCTGTTCCAGAGCATGGCGGAGCGGTCGATAAACGTGGCGGTGGTCACCGAGCCGTACTACGTCCCACCGCGGGAGAGCTGGGCGGGAGACGTGGACGGATCGGTGGCCATAGGCACGGTGACCTCGAACGGCTCCCCCGACCTAGAGTTGGTGGAGCGCGGTCGGGGTTACGTCGCCGGGCGGGTGGGGGACGTGCTGGTCGTGGGAGCATATTTCTCGCCGAATCGTTGCTTGGCGGAGTTCGAGCGGCTTCTAGACGAGATCGGTGCTCTCATCGGCCGGCTAGGGTCGAGTCGCATTCTCCTCGCCGGAGACCTCAACGCCAAGTCGGTGGCTTGGGGATGCCCGCGGACGAGCGCGCGCGGTGCGGCGCTCGAGGAGTTTGCGATCGGAGCGGGTTTGATCGTGCTTAATCGGGGGACGGCGAACACGTGCGTGCGGGAAAACGGCGGCTCCATAGTGGACGTAACGTTCGCCGGGGTCGCCGTGGCCCGCCGTATCGGGGATTGGGAGGTGCTCGAGGGCGTGGAGACTCTGTCGGATCATTTGTATGTCCGATACAGTGTGTCCGCGACCTCGGCGACTCCGGGCGATCCTTGTCGTCCCTTGATCGGGGACGGCCCTCGGTGGGCGCTGAAGCGCCTCGACCGAGACCGGCTCGAGGAGACGGCCCTAGTCGAGGCCTGGGTCCGCGAGGGCCGGGTTAAGGCGGCGGGCCTCTCCATGGAGGAGGTGGCGGTCGACGTGGAGCGGGAAGCGGAGAGGCTCGTGCAGGCTGTGTCGCACGTGTGTGACGCGGCCATGCCGCGGGCGCGCCGCTCCCTACCTCCTAAGTGCCGTGCGTACTGGTGGACGGCGGACCTCGTCCGACTTCGCAGCGCGTGCGTGGCGAGCCGACGCAAGTACCACAGGTGCCGACGTCGACGGAGGCGCGATACGGCCGAGGAGGAGCGGCTGTACGCGGCGCACAGGGCCGACGTGGCCGTACTGGTGGCGGCGATCTCCGAGGCGAAGAAGGCGTCCGAACGTGAGATGCTCGAGTCGTTGGACGGCGACCCTTTCGGGAAGCCGTATAAGAGGGTGCGGCAAAAGCTGCGCCCTTGGCGACCCCCATTGACTCGTAGCCTCTCACCGGAGCTTCTCGATCGGACGGTTCGCACACTGTTCCCGCGGCGGGACGACCGAGGGTCGCCACCGACAGCGACTCTGTCCCGCGGCGCTGGGGAGGGGGGGGAGGGGGAAGACTCCTTCGACCCGGACGACGTCCCGGGCGTCAGCGTAGGGGAACTGTCGGCTGCCGTTCAAAGGATGCGTGTCAAGGACACCGCTCCTGGGCCCGACGGTATACCCGGCCGCGTGTGGGCTCTAGTTATGGGTCCCCTAGAGTCCTGGACGCGGACGCTGTTCACGGCGTTGCTGAGGCAGGGTCGGTTTCCACGCATATGGAAGGCGGGGAAATTGATCCTGCTTCGGAAAGCGGGGAAACCGGCCGACTCACCGTCGTCGTATCGGCCGATCGTGTTGTTGGACGAGGTGAGCAAGCTCTTCGAGCGCGTCATCGCAGCTCGCCTCGTTCGACACATGGAGGAGGTCGGACCGGAACTGAGCGAACACCAGTTCGGATTCCGCCGGGGCAGGTCCACCGTAGACGCGATAGCGCGGGTGCGAGCCCTGGCGGACGCGGCGGTGGCTCGCGGAGAGGTGGTGTTGGCGGTGTCACTAGACATCGCCAACGCGTTCAACACCCTTCCGTGGAGCACGATCACCGCGGCGCTGGTCCACTTCGGGGTCCCGGTCTACCTGAGGCGTACGATCGGGGCGTACCTCTCGGACAGGTCCGTGAGGTACCCAACGCGCGACGAGTGGTGTCGGCAAGGTGTGTCGTGCGGTGTTCCGCAGGGGTCGGTCCTTGGACCGCTCCTGTGGAACATCGGCTACGACTCGGTGTTGCGCGGAGCCAACCTCGGTGGAGTCGACGTGACTTGTTACGCCGACGACACCCTGGTGACGGCTCGCGCGCGCACCTTTAGGGAGGCGCGCGTGTTGGCGACTGCGGGCGTGGCCCACGTCGTCTCGCGCATTCGGCGCTTGGGGCTGGAGGTTGCGCTGGGCAAGTGCGAGGCCTTGTGCTTCCACGGCGCCCGGAATGCGCCTCCGCCGGGAGCGGAGCTGATACTCGGTGGGACTTCCATCGCCGTCGGTACTTCGATGAAGTACTTAGGACTCGTCCTCGACGGCCGATGGAGGTTCGACGATCACTTTCGGCAGCTGGGCCCGAAGCTCATTCGAGCGGCCGGGTCCCTGAGCCGCCTCCTGCCCAATCTGGGCGGGCCGAGCGTCGGATGCCGGCGACTCTACACGGGGGTGGTGCGCTTTATGGCGCTATACGGTGCGCCCATATGGGCGCAACACCTGTCGACCCGTGGCGTGACGCTGCTGCGCTCGCCGCAGCGCGTCATGGCCATACGGATCGTACGAGGTTACCGTACCATCTCTTTCGAGGCGGCGTGCGTCCTCGCCGGGACACCGCCGTGGGAACTCGAAGCGGAGTCGCTGGCGCGCCTCTACTGGCGGCGGAAAAGGTCCCTCGAGCGGGAGGGCTCGTTTCCGTCGCCCGACGAGGTGGAGAAGTGGCGCCGAAAGGCGCGTCGAGAGGTGCTTCGGGGATGGGAGCGGCGACTCCTCGAACCGTCGTACGGTCGCCTCACCGTTGAGGCCGTCCGGCCGGTCATCGGTGACTGGCTGGGCCGGGACTTCGGAGTCCTCAGTTTCTGCCTGGTGCAGGTACTCACGGGGCACGGTTGCTTCGGGAGCTATCTGCACCGGCGGAACTGCACGAGTAGGACGGATGAGGCGTGCGACGAGTGTGGCCACCCGGTGGACACATCGTCCCACACCTTGGCCGATTGCCCGCGATGGGGGGGGGACAGGGCCGCGCTCGTAGCGGCGATAGGGAGTGACCTCTCGCTACCGTCCGTGGTCCGGACCATGGTCAGTGGCGAGGCGTCATGGAATGCGGTATCCCGATTCTGCGACTCTGTTATGACGCAGAAGCGGGAGACCGAACGTATCCGAGAGCGGGCGCCGAGGGGACAGGACGCGGTCGGAGCGCGATGACAGCTCACCGCCGCAAGGCGGGACCGAGCGCACGACCGCCGAATGGCTCCTCGGCAGGAACCTGGCGCCGCGACCGACAAGGGCCGTCGGGCCGGTGCCTCCCTTGGAGAGGGTTCCTGGGGTGGATATGGTGATGCGTCTCGTATTCCGACGCGTCGCCACGTAGGGATTTTTTTTAACAGGAGGGGTGCTTCACACCCCTCCTCGAGGCGGGCCCGGTCATTCGGGCGCCGTTCGGGGGGTCGTGGATGAACTGCAATACTTTATCCCGCGACCCCACGAACACGTGGATGAGAGTGGAATACCGTGTGAAGCTTTTTAGTCGGTTGGAGTCCGACACTACCACCGTCGCCGGCCCAATTTGGCGACGGGGTGTGCATTTCCGTTAGCATTTTGTGACACACGTAAATAAAAAAAAAAAAAAAAAAAAAAAAAAAAAAAAAAAAAAAAAAAAAAAAAAACCTAACCCAAACTGGTAGAGAAGTCACCCTCGGCCGCGGGGGTGTCCGAATCGCCGAAGGAGGAAAGGTTGGCCCCCGTAGACCGAGTTAAGGAGGCGCGAGCTTACTTGAACAAAGCAAAGCTGCACCTTGGAAGCTCGCGCAACCTTAGGACGGATATTAAGGAGGGGGTGACTCAAGCGGTCGAAAAGCTTTACCAGCTGGTAAAGGAGGGGGAGCTCGAGCTGAAGAGAAAGAGGACCGGAGACCACTCGAAGGGCCCGGCAGCCGAGCAAGTCGGAGGAGATAGCGAGAAAAAGAGGGACGAGGTGGTGCCCCTCGCTGTTTCCCCGAGAGCGGAGCAGCCGGGAAGGGAGTATGGGGAGATGTTAGACAGGTTGAAAGAACATGCAAGACTCCTTGAGACCAGCACCAGGGAGATGGAGGGTCTCAGGGAGTCTTTCAATGTCTGGAGGGAGGAGAGGGAGAAGGAGAAGCTCGAGCGCCCCAGCACATATGCAAGCGCAGCCGCAGCACCGACAAAAAGACCGCCACCGGGGAACGAAGCTACGCACTCGGTGGCGATCTCGTCGGGGACCGATACTGGGGACCAGGTTCTGATTAAAATAAGGGAGACACTAAACGCAAAAGAAGAGGGTATAAAAATTGATAGGATAAGAAAAATACGGGATGGAAAAGTGATTATAGGATGTGGAACAGAGACGGAGCTTGCTCGTGTGCGCGAGAAGCTAAATAAAGCAGGAAGGGGCTTGAACCTGGAAGAAGTACGAAGTAGGGATCCGCTGGTCATTCTCAGAGACGTAATGTCCTATAACAAGGACGCGGATATAATTACCGCCTACCGCAACCAAAATAAAGACCTTTTGGTAGGCGTCCCTGAGAAAGACCAGAGGATGGAAATCAGGTTCAGGCGGAGAGCGCGGAACCCGCACATTTCCCATGTGGTCATGCGGGTATCGCCAACCCTCTGGGGCCGTTTCACAGCCATAGGTACGCTGCACGTGGATCTGCAGCGAGTAAGGGTGCAAGATCACTCCCCACTCGTACAATGCACTCGGTGCCTGGGGTATGGTCACAGTAAGAGGATGTGCACCGAGTCTGAAGACCGATGCAGCCACTGCGATGGTCATCACCACAGGGCCGAGTGCACGGAGTGGCAAGCGGGGAAACCCCCTGCCTGTCGGAACTGCCGTAAGGCAAAGGCTGACAGGTGGGACCACGGAGCATTTGATGAGGAATGTCCGGTTCGGAGGCGTTGGGACGCCATATCGCGGGCATCCATAGCGTATTGCTAAAGGCGCCCCGGGGGCTGACCGCGACAACCGGGCCGGACACCACCAGTATCACGTTGCACAGTCGAACCTGCAAAGGTCCGAACTCGCCACGGCCGAGCTGATACGCGAAGCGCCGAAGAGAGGGTGGGCGTTCGCGATGGTCCAGGAGCCGTACATCGGCGCTATTGGCGAGATGCGGCACTACCCGGGGACAAGGGTGGTACAATGCTCTGGCCGAGGGGCCGGAGAGGTCGTAAAGGCCGCCATTGTACTATTCGACGTTACCATCAACATCACCCAATGCCCTGACCTCACGTCTGCCAACATTGTTGTGGCCAGATTGAGGACTGGGGCCTGGGAGATAGGGGTGGTATCCGTCTACCTGGAGCCCGACAAGCCCGTTGAACCATACCTGGACCGAATCGTCTGGGTCGTGGAGAGATTGGGAACTGTCAACGTGATGCTGGGGGGAGACGTCAATGCTCACAGTAGTTGGTGGGGCAGCCGCACCGTGGATCGAAGGGGGAGTGAGATTGCAGCTGTGCTCGACCAACTGGGGATGCACGTGCTGAACCGAGGGTCTGAGCCGACGTTTGAGACGTATCGGGGCGGGAAGCGCTATGCCAGTCGCGTCGACATCACCGCTTGCTCGACCACTCTGCTCGACAGAGTGGAGGGCTGGCGTATAGCAGATGACGTGTCTTCGTCGGACCACAGGGCAATACTGTTCGAATTGAAGCTTGTGAGGTCCGTCGGTACGGACATCAGGAGTTCGACACGGCGCTACACTACGCGAAGGGCAGACTGGAGCGAGTTCAGTAGGACTTTTGCCCAGCTGCTCTCGGAACGCGGTCTGACGCCCGCTGAGGTTGACAAGGTCATCGAACAGGGGGCGTTAGACAGCGTAGCCGAACGGTACGTGGGAGCCGTGATGGATTCCTGCGATGCGGTCCTGCCGAAGGTCTCCAAGCGGAGGAGGACGGAATTGCCTTGGTGGTCCGAACAGCTCTCTCTCCTCAAGGCAGACGTCGTGAGGAAGAAGAGACGGATCCGAAACGCGCGGCCAGCTCGTAAAGAGTTGGTCTTACAGGAATATGCCGACGCGAGGGAGGCCTACCGTCTCGAGGCAAAACGTGCTCAGACCGAAAGCTGGAAGCGGTTCTGCGAGAGGCAGGACCGCGAGACCGTGTGGGACGGCATCTACCGTGTGATGCGTCGCGCGGAGGTGAGGCGAGAGGACGTCCCCCTCGTCCAGTCGGGAAAAGTACTGGACGCAGAGGGATCAGCCAGGATGCTAGCGGAGGTCTTCTTTCCGGGGGATGACCCCGGGGTGGACGATGCGGGCCACTGTCATGTAAGAGCGAAAGCCAATGAAGTCAGCGGGGGGGGACATGATAACCCATGTGATCCCCCCTTCACGATGGAGGAGCTCCGATGGTCCGTGTCGACCTTCAGTGCTAAGAAAGCACCTGGCGCTGACGGCCTCACCGCAGACATCTGCCGGGCGGCCATCGCCGTGGATGCCGCCGTGTTTCTCGCGCTCTCCAACCGGTGCCTCGCTCTCTCCTACTTCCCCAGGAAGTGGAAGGAGGCAGTGGTCGTAGTGTTGAGAAAGCCCGATAAGGAAGACTACACGCACCCGAAATCCTATCGGCCCATCGGGCTCTTGCCCGTAATGGGCAAGATCGTGGAGAAGATGATGGTCCGGAGGATCCGGTGGTACTCTGCATCGTATATCAGTCGCCACCAATACGGCTTCATGCCGCAGAGGAGTACCGAGGACTCCCTCTATGACATGGTCCAGCACATACGATCTCGTCTGCGGGAGAAGGAGATAGTAGTGCTGGTATCGTTAGACATAGAGGGAGCATTCGATAATGCCTGGTGGCCTGCCATACGGTGCAGACTGGCCGAAACTCGCTGTCCTGTGGATCTGCGGCGCCTTGTGGACAGCTACTTTAGCGACCGCAGGGTGTCCATCAGATACGCGGGTGCGAAGTGGGCCAGAGAGACCACCAAGGGGTGTGTGCAGGGATCCGTGGGCGGTCCAACCTTTTGGACCCTCCTCCTAAACCCGCTCCTGGTAAAGATGGAGAAGAGCGGGGTGCACTGCCAGGCGTTCGCAGATGACGTCGTTCTGATCTTCTCGGGGCAAGAGACCGGGGACATCTCGAGGGAAGCCAATGCGGCTCTCACCAATGTTCATGATTGGGGGGTCCGAAACAAACTTAGGTTCGCACCACACAAAACGAAGGTGATGGTGATAACTAATAAGTTGAAGTACGATAACCCAATACTGTCCATGGGAGGGGAGCCGCTGGGTCGAACTCGGGAAGTCCGGATACTCGGCCTCACAATTGACGATAGGCTTACGTTCAATACGCATGTAAAGAACGTGAGCAGCAAGGCCCAAGGCCTCTATCGTCAGTTGTGCAGAGCCGCAAAAGTATCTTGGGGGTTGAACCCAGAGGTGATTAGGACGATGTACCTGGCGGTGTTGGAGCCTACCATATTGTATGCAGCGAGTGTATGGGCGCCGGCGGCTACGAAGTTACTGGTCCGCAGGCAGTTAGACGCGGTGCAGAGGGGCTTCGCTCAAAAGATAGCGAGGACCCACAGGACCGCGTCGCTGAACTCGGCCCTAATACTCGCCGGGTTGCTTCCTTTGGACCTTCGGGTCCAGGAAGCAGCCCATTTATACGAAATAAAGCATGGTCATTCCCGGCGGGTAGTAGGCGACCGAGACCTGGAGGTACCGGTCAGCTTCAGGAGACTGCCACACCCGTCTGATCAAGTTGGTGTGGAGTTCTCCTGCCTGGGTGACCGGGCGGAGGAGGACCGGCTTCCCACCGCGGCTGCCGATCTGCATATCTATACAGACGGCAGCCGGATAGATGAAAAGGTGGGCGCGGCGTTCTGCGTAATGCGGGACGCCGTGGAGATCACCAACAAAAAACTCAAGCTGGCCAACTTTTGCTCGGTCTACCAGGCGGAGCTGCTGGCATTAGTGAAAGCAACAGGGTACGCGGCCGGCGGGTCGGCGCAGTCCTGCGACATAATGTGTGACTCGAGGTCCGCCCTCCAAACTGTCGCACAACCGGACACTCTCCATCCCCTTGCGATGCGCGTGAAAGAAAATTTGAAAGAGGCTAGAGAGAAAGGGAAGGAAGTAAGGCTATTCTGGCTGAAAGCGCACGCGGGGACGGAGGGGAACGAGAGGGCGGACCAGCTGGCCAAGGACGCGGCCCTAAGAAGTAAAAGGAGACCTGAATATGAGGAGTGTCCTGTTTCGTTCGTCAAACGTCAACTTCGGTTGGACACGATTGACGAATGGAACAGGCGCTACGTGGAAGGCACGACGGCTTCGACAACGCGGATATTTTTCCCGGACGCCGCCTCGGCTTATCGCGTGCTCCGTAAGATAGAGTTGGACACGTTTCTGGTCCAGATGTTCACTGGGCACGGGGGATTCTCCGAGTACCTGCATAGGTTTAAACTCAAGGAGAGTCCCTCGTGCATCTGTGATCCGGCGGTGGACCAGACCGTGGAGCACATCCTACTTTCCTGTCCCGTATTTGGGGGAGAGAGGACAGAGGTGGAGATCGAATTGGGCAAAAAATTGGACAGGGAGTTGGTAGCCTCTCTGATGAGTGAGGAGGAAAGTCGTCAGACGTTTTTAAAATATTGTAAAAAAGTAGTTAGTAATGTAATATTAAGGAACAAAATGTAAATAAATTATAAGATATTATAAGAAAGAAATGTATATATAATTATAAGGAAAAATGTAAATAAATAAAAAAATAAGATAGATAATAAGAAATTAATGTAAACAAAGTGGATGCTTCTTTTACAGAAAAACAAAATGTTCCGGACACAAGGAGGCGATGATGTCCTCACTTTGAGAGAGGTATGAAAGAAGGAATAGGATGGATAGTGAAAGAAACGAGGTGGAGAATTATTGGGAAGTATGATGAAAGGAGTGAAAGACGAAATAGCGAAAGTATGGTATGAGAATTTAGAATAAGAAATGTATTAGATGAATAAGTGATCTGATATGCTTAAAAGTGCAAATAAAGGCCCTGACTTAAAATACGCAGGGGAATGCTTAATAATAAAAAAAAAAAAAAAAAAAAAAAAAAAAAAAACCTAACCTAACCTAACCTAACCCAGTAGCGCTCGAGACCTTGAAGCGAATGCAGCAAAATTATTAGCTCCGCAATTAAAAAATCCGTTACGTGGGATGTTTGTCGCGAATTATTAAGTATTATATATCGTTAGATTCGTCTTAATGAGTGTAGTGCGCGTATATAAAAATTAAAGTGATCGATTCAGAATCTAAAAAGATATAATCAAAAAACCCTAAATTTTGAGGTTAAAAAACTTTGTGTGCGAGTGCTGCAAAAATAAGATCGGTGACCCCCAAATTTTTTTGTGGAAATAAGTGCCTCCCAGTGGTCTCCGTTAACACCTAAAAATCCAGATTTTTTGGACAAGGGGTTGCGGAGAAATTAATAAAAAACAAAAAACCACGTGCATGCACAAAAGGCAGCGATTTTAAATACGTGAAGGATTGTTCGTAAATTTTTACAAGATTACTCTCATTTACTTGGGGAAACCCCGTGAATGAGTAAATCTAACCGGCTTTTAGCTGAGATTTTACAAACAAAAAAAAAAAAATATAATAATAAAAAAAAAAAAAAAAAAAAACCTGACCTAACTATAAACGTGGCGGTGGTCACCGAGCCGTACTACGTCCCACCGCGGGAGAGCTGGGCGGGAGACGTGGACGGATCGGTGGCCATAGGCACGGTGACCTCGAACGGTTCCCCTGACCTAGAGTTGGTGGAGCACGGTCGAGGTTACGTCGCCGGGCGGGTGGGGGACGTGCTGGTCGTGGGAGCATATTTCTCGCCGAATCGCTGCTTGGCGGACTTCGAGCGGCTTCTCGACGAGATCGGTGGTCTCATCGGCTGGCTACGGTCGGGTCGCATTCTCCTCGCCGGAGACCTCAACGCCAAGTCGATAGCCTGGGGATGCCCGCGGACGAGCGCGCGCGATTCGGCGCTCGAGGAGTTCGCGATCGGAGCGAGTTTGGACGTGCTCAATCAGGGGACGGCGAACACGTGCGTGCGGAAAAAGGGCGGCTCCATAGTGGACGTAACGTTCGCCAGGGTCGCTGTGGCCCGCCGTATCGGGGATTGGGAGGTGCTCGAGGGCGTGGAGACTCTGTCGGATCATTTGTATGTCCGATACAGTGTGTCCGTGACCTCGGCGACTCTGGGCGATCCTTGTCGTCCCTTGATCGGGGACGGCCCTCGGTGGGCGCTGAAGCGCCTCGACCGAGACCAGCTCGAGGAGACGGCCCTAGTCGAGACCTGGGTCCGCGAGGGCCGGGCTAAGGCGGCGGGCCTCTCCGTGGAGGAGGTGGCGGTCGACGTGGAGCGGGAAGCGGAGAGGCTCGTGCAGGCCGTATCGCACGTGTGTGACGCGGCCATGCCGCGGGCGCGCCGCTCCCTGCCTCCTAAGTGCCGTGCGTACTGGTGGACGGAGGACCTCGTGCGGCTTCGCAGCGCATGCGTGGCGAGCCGACGCAAGTACCACAGGTACCGACGTCGACGGAGGCGCGATACGGCCGAGGAGGAGCGGCTGTACGCGGCGTACAGGGCCGACGTGGCCGAACTGGTGGCGGCGATCTCCGAGGCGAAGAAGGCGTCCGAACGTGAGATGCTCGAGTCGTTGGACGGCGACCCTTTCGGTAAGCCGTATAAGAGGGTGCGGCAAAAGCTGCGCCCTTGGCGACCCCCATTAACTCGTAACCTCTCACCGGAGCTTCTCGATCGAACGGTTCGCACACTGTTCCCGCGGCGGGACGACCGAGGGTCGCCACCGACAGCGACTCGGTCCCGCGACGCTGGGGAGGGGGGGAGGGGGAAGACTCCTTCGACCCGGACGACGTCCCGGGCGTCAGCGTAGGGGAACTGTCGGCTGCCGTTCAAAGGATGCGTGTCAAGGACACCGCTCCTGGGCCCGACGGTATACCCGGCCGCGTGTGGGCTCTAGTTATGGGTCCCCTAGAGTCCTCGACGCGGACGCTGTTCACGGCGTTGCTGAGGCAGGGTCGGTTTCCGCGCATATGGAAGGCAGGGAAATTGGTTCTGCTTCGGAAAGCGAGGAAACCGGCCGACTCACCGTCGTCGTATCGGCCGATCATGTTGTTGGACGAGGTGAGCAAGCTCTTCGAGCGCGTCATCGCAGCTCGCCTCGTTCGACACATGGAGGAGGTCGGACCGGATCTGAGCGAACACCAGTTAGGATTCCGCCGGGGCAGGTCCACCGTAGACGCGATAGCGCGGGTGCGAGTCCTGGCGGATGCGGCGGTGGCTCGCGGAGAGGTGGTGTTGGCGGTGTCTCTCGACATCGCCAATGCGTTCAACACTCTTCCGTGGAGCACGATCACCGCGGCGCTGGTCCACTTCGGGGTCCCGGTCTACCTGAGGCGTACGATCGGGGCGAACCTCTCGGACAGGTCCGTGAGGTACCCGACGCGCGACGAGTGGTGTCGGCACGGTGTGTCGTGCGGTGTTCCGCAGGGGTCGGTCCTCGGACCGCTCCTGTGGAACATCGGCTACGACTCGGTGTTGCGTGGAGCCAACCTCGGTGGAGTCGACGTGACTTGTTACGCCGACGACACCCTGGTGACGGCTGCGCGCGCACCTTTAGGGAGGCGCGCGTGTTGACGACTGCGGGCGTGGCCCACGTCGTCTCGCGCATTCCGCGCTTGGGGCTGGAGGTGGCGCTGGGCAAGTGCGAGGCCTTGTGCTTCCACGGCGCCCGGAATGCGCATCCGCCGGGAGCGGAGCTGATAGTCGGTGGGACTTCCATCGCCGTCGGTACTTCGATGAAGTACTTGGGACTCGTCCTCGACGGCCGATGGAAGTTCGACGAGCACTTTCGGCAGCTGGGCCCGAAGCTCATTCGAGCGGCCGGGTCCCTGAGCCGCCTCCTGCCCAATCTGAGCGGGCCGAGCGTCGGATGCCGGCGACCTACACGGGGGTGGTGCGCTCTATGGCGCTATATGGTGCGCCCATATGGGCGCAACACCTGTCGACCCGTGGCGTGACGCTGCTGCGGTCGCCGTAGCGCGTCATGGCCATACGGGTCGTACGAGGTTACCGTACCATCTCCTTCTAGGCGGCGTGCGTCCTCGCCGGGACGCCACCGTGGGAACTCGAAGCGGAGTCGCTGGCGCGCCTCTACTTGCGACGGAAGAGGGCCCTCGAACAGGAGGGTTCGCTTCCGTCGCCAGACGAGGTGGAGAGGTGGCGCCGAAAGGCGCGTCAAGAGGTGCTTCGGGGATGGGAGCGGCGACTCCTCGAACCGTCGTACGGTCGCCTCACCGTTGAGGCCGTCCGGCCGGTCATCGGTGACTGGCTGGACCGGGACTTCGGAGTCCTCAGTTTCTTCTCGGGGCACGGTTTCTTCGAGAGGTATCTGTACCAGCGGAATAGTAGAGGTAGGACGGACGAGGCGTGCGACGAGTGTTGCCACCCGGTGGACACATCATCCCACACCTTGGCCGATTGCCTGCGATGGGGGGAGGGGATAGGGCCGCGCTCATAGCGGCGATAGGGAATGACCTCTCGTTACCATCCGTGGTCCGGAGCATGGTCGGAAGCGAGGCGTCATGGATTGTGGTATCCCGATTCTGCGACTCTGTTATGACGTAGAAACGGGAGACCGAACGTATTCGCGAGCGAGCGCCGAGGGGACAAGACGCGGTCGGAGCGCGATGATAGCTCACCGCCGCAAGGCGGGGCCGAACGCACGACCGCCGAATGGCTCCTCGGCAGAGGAACCTGGCGCCGCGACCAATATGGGCCGTCGGGCCGGCGCCCCTCTCGGAAAGGGTTCCTGGGGCGTATATGGTGACGCGTCTCGTGTTCCGACGAATCGCCACGTAGGGATTTTTATCGGAAGGGGTGTTTCACACCTCTGCCCGAGGTGGGCCCGGTCATTCGGGGTGTCGCAGAGGAACTGAAACATGTTATCCCGCGACCCTCGAGTATGTGAATAAGGCAGGAATACCATGTGAAGCTTTTTAGTCGGTTGGAGCCCGACACAATCCCGGTACCGGCCCATTGATTCTGGGGTGCGCGTTCCGTTAGCATTTTGTTACTCATGTTAATAAAAAAAAAAAAAAATCTGAACCATTCAGTCATTGCATTCGGCTACTGGCTGCCGGCGTACGGCGAGTGGGCAGTTCATCTCGTGAGATAAAAGTAATCAAATATACCACGAGTGCTCAATGCACTATTTACCGCACAAAATAGATACACAGAGCGTAATCTGATACAAAGCATACACTTTATACGGACCACCACCATCACCAGCTCGCCAGGTGCACCTGCAGATGCAATATAATATACACTAAGACAAGATTACTAACATGCAAGCACAAGTATATAATTGTAGGCGCACGCGCACGCCCACGCACACACACACATGGACGCACACACACACACACACACACGAGCTCACGCACACACGCACACACAATGCATCCTCGCTATAGTAAGGAACGTCAAGATCTAACGACATCAACAAGCATCGTTACGATCGACAGTGCAGTGCAGTGCAAAGTATGCTAGAGTAAAGATGCATGCATGGAGGAAGCATAAAGTAAATAAATACCGCAAAAGCAATGACTGCGCTGAGGCTCAGGCTGAGACTGAACAGAACTGGCGATAAGCCTAATCCTATAATGTATAGCAAACATTGCTGGACTGGTTTTGGTTACATCAGGCATGATGTCGGAACGCGATGAACTCGTCTGGCGGCATGACTTGGCCCGGTGGGCGGTACCGAAGTGCGTGAGGCGAGAGTGTCGTGTGTAGGGGCTAGACGGCCGTGTATGAAGCGGGTGGGGCATAGGTGGGGTGAGTTTTGTGTCGGCGCCTATACTCTGGCATCCTGCGGAGTATGGCACTGTACGGAGCGCCCGTATGGGTGGATAGGTGCGAGACCGCCAGGAACGGGCCCGTGTTGAAGAGGGCCCAACGTATCCTGGCGAACCGAGCCTGTCGGGCGTACCGTACGGTGTCCTGGACGGCGGGTACGCTTCTCGCGGGCGATGCGCCTTGGCATCTACAGGCGCAGTCGCTCGCGGAAGTGTACCTCTTCCTGCGGGATGCCGGAGAGCGTCGGCCGGACCCGGCCACGGTCCGCCGGATCAGGCGCGTTGCCCATGACGCCCTGATCCGGCGGTGGGAGACGGAGTTAGGTAACCCTGCCGCCGGCCGGGACACGGTGGAGGCCATCAGGCCCCACCTGTCCCGGTGGATGAGCCGGCGGTACGGGGCCTTGACGTTCCACCTGGTGCAGGTGCTGACAGGCCATGGATGTTTCGGCAAGTACCTGCACCAGGTGGCTCGTAGAGAGATGACGCAGGAATGCGTCGAGTGTGGTGCGCCGATTGACACGGCGCACCACACTCTGGCGGAGTGCCCGGCATGGGGGCCGCAACGCCACGCCCTCGTCGCGCAAGTCGGCAGTGACCTCTCGCTGCCGACTGTAATCGATCGTATGTTGAGCAGCGAGAGGTCTTGGAGGGCGGTAGCCTCCTTCTGCGGCGCAGTGATGCGTCAGAAGGAGGCCGCCGAGCGCACGAGGGAGGCCGACGCCGCTGCCGCACCTTGCAGGCGGCGGCGGGCCGGCGGGAGAGCGCGGCGGCAGAACCACGCCGTCCGCTTCCTCCCGCCGTGAGCGATGGGCCCCTAGCCGGGCACGGTGTGATGGGGCGTTCGGGCCGTTGGGCGTGGCCCTTTGGGCCTTTTGTCGTGTTTCCCCTGGGGGTGCGTCCCCCGGGGGAGTCTTGGTTTTTGTCCTGAGGACGGTTAGTGGTATGGGAGATTATGCCAGCGGCAAATAAACACTTGGCCTATTACCCACAACAGTTTATTTGGTAGAATACAGTTCTTTACAACGGCACGCGTACGAAAACACCGTAAGTAATAATCCTAGGCAATGCGGCGTGCGCTCGGCGTCGTCCGGTAATTCACACTGGCCCGGGGGGGAGGCGCGCGCGCCGACGGCTGGCTTCCTTCGGTGACGTACTGCACAATGGATGACGTCGCGCGTGCGAGTACCCACTAGCCGGATTAATTTTGTAGCAAGGCGCGATCTCGTCAACTGCACTTCCCGAAGGTAAGTGCTTGTTTCGAAATAAACAATTGTTTATGTATTACCCGCGAATTTTATTTACAGGTATCGTGCTCCCCACATGGCTCCCCTCCAGAGACCGTCACTACGGGCGAGAATAGTCGCGGAACTTAACTACGCGTCCTGAACGTGTTCTAATAATTTTAATGTTTTCAGGTTCCCTGTTTACCGCGGTGTTCGTGACGAGTTCTCTGATGCCGTTGTCATCTTTCAGTATGTAAGCTGGTTTTAGGCGATCTATGGATACCTTAACGGGTTTGCCTTTTACCAAAAGCTTGAAGACCTTTTCGCCTTTTTCCAGTACTGCGTGTGGTCCGGTGTATGCTGGTTGCAGGGCTCTGCGCAGTGCGTCTTCTCTCATGAATACATGACTGGCGGTAGCTAGGTCTTTGAAAATGAATATAGATGGATTGCTGTGACGAGACGCTGGCTTTGGTTGGAGTTTCTCGGTCAGGGATCGGAGACGAGCTATAAAGTCTGTCATATCTGTTGTTCCAGGTGTGCTAGGGTGAAAGAATTCACCTGGCAGTCTCAGCGTCTCTCCGTATACAATCTCGGCTGATGAAGCCTGTAAATCGTCTTTGAATGCGCTTCTAATCCCCAACAAGACGAGCGGAAGTGCTTCAGTCCAGTTTCCTGTTGAGTGGCAGGTAATAGCAGCTTTGAGTTGCCTATGGAAGCGTTCGACGAGTCCGTTACAGGCTGGGTGGTATGCTGTGGTCTTTTTATGTTCGAAACCGGATATTTTTGCGAGATGTAGAAATAAGGCGGATTCGAACTGTCGTCCACGGTCCGTGACGATAGATGATGGACACCCGAATCTTGCTATCCAACCAGACAATAGGGCTTTTGCTACCGTTTCGGCTGTCGCGTCGGCGATTGGTATTGCCTCCGGCCATCTGGAAAAGCGGTCTACAGCAGTGAGGCAATAGCGGTTTCCATTAGATGGGGGAAGCGGCCCGATGAGATCGATGTGAACGTGAACGAATCTTGCGCGCGGCAGTGGGAAATTACCCACAGGTGCGGTTACGTGCCTCGTTATTTTGGCGCGTTGGCAAGATAAGCACGCGCGTGCCCAGTCCCGGCAGTCTTTTCGGATTCCGGGCCACACGTAACGTGTTGCTACTAATTGTGCTGACGTGTTTGCCCCAGGATGACTTAACATGTGTAAGCTGTCGAACACCTGCTTTCGTAATCTTTTTGTGACGTAGGGTCTAGGCGTCTCCTTGCTGATGTCGCAGTACAATTCTACCTGTGTTCCCGGTAGCTTTACTTTTGTGAGGCGCAGCGAAGTGCTGTTATTTAAAAGCTCTCTTAACTCTAAGTCTTCGTGTTGGTCTTTAGCTAGCTGTTCAAAGTTTATAGCTGTATGAACTTCTTCTATACGTGACAGCGTATCTGCTACTACGTTATCTTTGCCAGCAATATGGCGTATGTCTGTGGAAAACTGAGACACATAATCTAAGTGCCGAAATTGCCGAGGTGAGCATTTTTCCTTTCGCGTGTGGAATGCAAAACATAGTGGTTTGTGGTCCGTGTAAATGGTGAAGGTCCTAGCTTCAACCATATGTCGGAAGTATTTCACTGCTTCGTACACTGCGAGAAGCTCCCTGTCGTAAGGAGAATACTTCTGCTGGGCTGGGCTAAGTTTTCTTGAGAAGAATGCTAGGGGCTGCCAGGAATCATCCTTCCACTGTTGCAAGACTGCGCCGATTGACGTATCGGAGGCATCGCATGCCAGTCCGAGTTTTGCCTGACAGTCGGGGTGTGCTAGCATGGTGGCATTGCATAGGCCTTCTTTGCATTTATTAAACGCCTCCAGAGTCACGTTAGAAATGTTCACCGTCTGTGAATTTTTGACGGAACCACTTAGTAGTGCGTTTAAAGGGGCTTGAATTCGTGCCGCGTTAGGGATGAATCGTCTATAAAAGTTTAGCATTCCTAAAAATCTTCTCAGCTCCTTGATGTTTTTGGGAACTGGAAAGTTCTTTATTGCTTCCACTTTTGTATCTAATGGCTTGGTCCCATTGTCTGAGATGGTATATCCTAGGAAAGTTATTTGTGATACAGCGAATACGCATTTCGAGATATTAATTAACATACCGTAGTCTTTTAACCTGTCGAAGACCGCACGTAGATGTGACTCGTGCTCCTCGTTGTTTCTCGAAAATATTAGGAAATCGTCCAAGTATGCGTAGCAGAAGTCTAAACCCCTCGTCATCTCGTCCACAAAGCGTTGAAACGTCTGTCCGGCGTTGCGCAAACCGAAAGTCATAAAAGGGAATTCCCATAACCCGAATGGGGTTGTTATCGCGGTTTTTGGGATGTCCTCTTCACTAACGGGAATTTGGTTATACGCCTTCACGAGGTCGAGTTTTGAAAAGACCCTGCATCCTGATATATTTTGGGCAAAATCATGAATATGACGTATTGGGTATCTATCGGGTATAGTTCGAGCGTTTAGCGTACGATAGTCCCCACAAGGACGCCAGCCATTTTCTTTTTTCGGTGCCAAGTGTAAGGGTGATGACCAGGGGCTTTTTGATGGTCTTGCTGTTCCATCTTTCAGCATGGCTTCGAATTCTTTTTTGGCTATCAACAATTTGTCTGGAGCTAATCTTCGAGGTGGTGACGAAACAGGTGGCCCAGGAGTTGTTTTTATGTAATGCACAGTGTTGTGCTTGATTTGCCTTTGGATACCTGCTGGGTGAGTTATTTCTGGGTATTCTTTTAACAGGGCATGGAATTTTGAGTCGCCTGGCACAATTTTTATTGAGTATAGCATGTCCGACGAAGCCTTTGGTGCTGTGCCCTTTACGAATATTGAAGTGGTAGCGTCGACTAAACGTTGGTTTCGGATGTCGACCATCAGGTTGTAGTACCTCAGGAAGTCTGCTCCGATAATAGCTTTTGTGACGTCGGCCACGATGAAACGCCACGGGTATTCTCGACGTAATCCCAGATCTAAATTAAGGTGTACATAGCCATACGTGTTAATGGTGGAGCCATTTGCTGCGCATAACTGGTAGTTGGTCTTAGGACGGTGCTGTTTAAGTGCGGTGCGAGGAAAAACGCAAAGCTCACTGCCGGTGTCGATGAGGAATTGCGTCTTGGATTTGCGATCAGTCATAAACAGGCGACCTGGAGAACTAGGGCAATCGTCTGTCGCCATTACTGACTGCCCGGTGAGTTTCCCGACGGGAAGTCGCATGGTTTATCACATTTAGTAGCGTTTCTCCCAAACTTGGCGTGGTACCAGCACATGGGGAATTTCCGGTAGCTAGAGGACGAGCGTTTGCTGGACTTATTGCGTTGCCTGGATCCTGAACGGTATGGTGAACGAGACCTGCTCATGGTTGCCATCATGTCTTGCATTTGCTTCCTTAGCTCGGCGATTTCGTTTTTTACTTCGCTCCAATCTGAGCCTGGGGTGGCTGATGATGTAGAAGCCGCTTGAGGAATCCTTGGCGCGATGTCTTGTACTTTGTCAGCTAGGTCCGCTAATATGTCTAGGGATGCATGTGGCTGCACTGCAATGACGGTCTGGATATTGTTCGGGAGACGGGATCTCCAAATTGACAACAAAATGTCTTCCGAGAGTGTTGGTCCGCCCAGATCCTTGAGGTGTCTGAGGAATTGGGATGGCTTTCGGTCCCCCAGCTCTTCATGCATCATCAGCTGCTGTATCTTTTTGTCTTTAGAAGCTGTAAGACGTTTGATCAATTCCTCCTTTAATTTCGCGTATTTATCTTCCTTTGGCGGTGAAATAATTAAATCCTTGATCTCTTTGCAGTACTGCTGATCCAGTTGGCTGATGACGTAATTAAATTTTGTTATGTCAGCAGTGATGTTCGACAGTGCAAATTGACTTTCGATCTGCGCGAACCATATCTCTGGCTCCTCTGGCCAAAATGGTGGAATCCGGACGCCGATACGATTAACTTCCAGTACGGGTGCGGTGGAAACGCGCTCCGTCGGCGGTGCTGCCGGCGCGCTTGTGTTGTTGTTTGTCATTTTTTCGATTCTTCCAAATACCTTACTTCGCGAGTGTTCAGCGGGGTCACCAGTGAGGACGGTTAGTGGTATGGGAGATTATGCCAGCGGCAAATAAACACTTGGCCTATTACCCACAACAGTTTATTTGGTAGAATACAGTTCTTTACAACGGCACGCGTACGAAAACACCGTAAGTAATAATCCTAGGCAATGCGGCGTGCGCTCGGCGTCGTCCGGTAATTCACACTGGCCCGGGGGGGAGGCGCGCGCGCCGACGGCTGGCTTCCTTCGGTGACGTACTGCACAATGGATGACGTCGCGCGTGCGAGTACCCACTAGCCGGATTAATTTTGTAGCAAGGCGCGATCTCGTCAACTGCACTTCCCGAAGGTAAGTGCTTGTTTCGAAATAAACAATTGTTTATGTATTACCCGCGAATTTTATTTACAGGTATCGTGCTCCCCACAGTCCCCCCCCTCCCACTTCGACGAGGGGGGGAGTCTGGAGGGAGGAGGCCGCCGCCCAATTCCTTCACGGGAGGGCGGCGGCCGAGCATGCGCTCCGTCGTGGGCGCGCGCGGTCGTCTGTGGGGTCGGGGGGCCCCAACGTGCCGGTCCCGCGAGAGGCCGGTACGGGACGGCAGGTGGGTGCCTTTGCTCCCCGCGGGTACCCACCAAGAGGAGTTTTATACGCGGAGGCGCCCGGAGAGTTGCTTGGCTGAAACCCGGGCGTCTCCAGTATGCGTGTGGCGGGACAAGCGGTGGTGGTTTTAGTGGGTATGGGGGTCACGCACAACATCTCAGTGGCCCCGAGCCCCACATAACCCGGCGTCCCCCCCCTCGAAAAGGACGCTGGGTATGCGTTGACAGCATTTCCACCACCGATATCAAAAAAAAAAAAAAAAAAAAAATAGGTGGGGTGAGAGGGACGTGTTTGGGGCGAGAGGGACGTGTGTGGGGCGAGAGGGACGTATGTGAAGTGAGTGGCCTATGAGGTATGTCAACTCTTAAACCCTTAAATTGTATGGTGTTGTTTCGTGTATATAAAGGATGTGTATAATATTTCGAATACATAAATACATATTATACATAAAACATTAAATAGGCGAAAGTGGCGTAAGGTGGTGTGTGTAGGAGGAGGGTATGAGGTGTGTAATCTCTCAACCCTCAAATTGTGTGGTTTTGTAATAGTAATGTTTATAACTAAATTAAATATTAATATAAATATTTAATAATTTGTAATAATAACATGTATGTGTGTCATATCAATTAAAAAATAAAACTAAAGCATATCTTAATCCTAACACATACTGGATACATAATAATAAAGGTAAATAAATATAGAAATAAATAAACATGTATAGGGTGCACGGAGTGTGTATATATATATATATATATACACACACACACACGCTACCAAGCAAATGAAGCAGTGACAGACTGTCGGCCGGTATTTGTACGCTTTTTGGATCGTCACCCATGGTGGAGGAGACGGCGGGTAGCGGTGTATATAAGCCCGCGCGCGTTCCATCCGGCCCGATTACCGGAAGTGTCAACTTGTATAGGGGAAGCGCTGTCTATTTGGAAACCCAATTAGACACATTTCTTTATTTTTGTAACTGGTTTAACGTTTGAATTTTCATTAAAAGTAATCGTGTGTAAGTGACCACTTTTTATTTTTCATATAAATTTCCCCTCTGGTTTCCGAGATCAGGAGAGGGATAAGAAATTTTCTCGTGGTCTAATTTTACGGCGTACCGGCGGTTGCCTGCCGCCGCCAGCCGGATATCCGGCTCAATCCGCATGTAAATAAAACAAACGAAACTTTCAAACATATATTTATTAACGATTGGATTAAATAATAACACTTCTCCGCTACAACAAGATGGCGGGTGCGGCCTGGGGGTACATAAACTAATTTATTGCTCCGCTTCTAAATTTATCACAATTTCCGAATACGCCAAATGCCTCTCCGTTACCGGTGGAAGTGTTACCAGCTCTACTGGTGAACGGAGTCATGTCCGTCACTATATTATTTAACGAAGCGGACGAGACGTTCACCTGATGATAACTGATACGCCCACCCATAACAACCTGGCGCTCGTTAGGATGATATACACAAAACCACAATGTGCCCGTCGCCTTGAGGCCTAAGATGTCGAGTCTCGTTATCACACACCGGCTACAGCGCCCTTCAAACCAGCAGAGTAATGTTCACACACTACTGTTATACATAAACGATAGCACAATAGACATAAACGATTAGCACCAGAGACCTACCAGCAGTAGCTCTACCAGGGCTTTAAACACCTGCCACTCTTAATGTCCATAGAGTATATACAACACATTCCCCTGACCGGATGTCCTAATGGCAATCCAGATAACGTGCCCACCGACACTGCCACCGGTATATTCTCAATAAACCAACGCAGCTAATGGACAGCCCGCTTGCTGCCTTGCCTTCTCTAACACAGCGTCTGGGGTGCAAAACCAATGGTTGATTTGTGTCCAACAGTGTGTGTGCGTGCGTGCGTGCGTGCGTCCGTGCGTGCGTGTGTATTTGTGTTTGTGTGTGTGTGCGTGCGAGCGTGCGTGCGTCCGTGCGTGCGTGTGTATTTGTGTTTGTATGCGTGCGTGCGTGCGTGCGAGCGTGCGTGCGTCCGTGCGTGCGTGTGTATTTGTGTTTGTGTGTGTGTGCGATGAATAAAAACAGTTTACCAAGTGAAGCACTTGTTAAGTTCAAATAATAAAGTGTACGCGATATTGATTCAATGCTTCAACCAGTCTGTCGCCAGAGACGGTGCAGACACCACCGCCGACATCCGCTGTCGAGCGGCAGTGTATATATCACTGCGGTAACGACACGTCATATATCCTCAAGTCTATAGTCACAATGTAGCGTAGTGTAAACAACCCAACTAAAGAAACATTGTTCTGATTTGTAAAGCGCTGTAGCTAGTTGAATTACTGCGGTAACGAGACGATGCGTGTTATATCCCAGAGCGACGAACACTGCGGTGCAGTGTACACATCCTAATTAGCGTTACATTTCTCTAACTTAAAAAGCGCAGTAACTTCTCTAATTACTAAATAAACGTGATGATAACATTTATCTCGAGACGATGTGTACAATGTGTTGCAGTGTAAACAATCTCACTAGCGCCATATTGTTCCACTATGAATGGAACTGTTGTTTAGTGAAATTACTACGGTATCTCATGGCTCATGATGCGAATGGCTCCGTAGCTGGTGAAACGATTTCAATAAATACCGAGATACCTCGTATATTACGTCCGCGTGCATAATTCGGTGCAGTGTAAACGTCCTAACTACCTCCAGTACATTACTTCCAATCACATGATTCGGATACATTAACATAAAAACTATTTATTCTACAACATTACCAACTGATGGATGCATAGTTGAGCCGCCCCCGCAAAAGGTTGCAGCCTCTGCTTTACACAAACACAAGTATATGATGTAGTATATTAGTTGTCGAATCTGTAAACTGGTGGTCTTCATTACTGAAGACTTGTATACCACCACCCACATCCGCTGCCGGTAGCAGTGGTGTGCAAAGGTTGTGTGTGGTGGATAAGCGATGAATGATCTCGTAGTCCCGCAGTCCCAACTTGGCCTGATGATCATGACTGATGAGGTTAAATTCCTTCAGGAACTTCCGACGCAGTCCGCATACGCACATGAATATAATCGATTACATAAAGAGCGCTGGTACTCGGTCAGCTGATGGGGATGTAGTGTATATAGTTGCAGTGTGGACGTGTGTGTGGCTGGTGGTGCGCGGCGGGTGGTGGGTCTACCGCTGCAGATTGTGCAGCTTCTCGCAGCTGGGCGTGCGCATGCGCTGCGCCTCGGCGTACTGCTTGCTGTCGCCAAAGTTGCGCGCCTTCCACGCGACGCTGTCCCGGTAGTTGCGCTCGCGCTGGCACGCGTGCCGCAGGCCCACTGGGGGACACAATGCACAACACATTAGGACGTTTACACTACACGCAATACAATTGGTTCAGTGGACTACCTTCAGCTGTACATGTCTGTAGGATGACGGGCGTGTATCGACTTTGTTTTTTACACAAGTTTCTTTACTGCAGTAATTTTACTAGTCACAGTGCACATCAAATTGAAACAACGTGGCGCTAGTTAGGATAATATACACAACACCACATTGTGCTCGTCACCTTGAGATAAGTCTCGTTACCCCTGTAATATCACAACCTTCGGCACACACAACTGTTTGGCTACAGGCATGGGTGGTGGTGGTATCTAGATGTCTCCGGCAACAGAGACAGACCACCAGCGGAATATCACCGCTAAACTAACTTCCCATTGGACCAGAGCAGTTAGCAATGAACTCACCAATATATTCCTCTTCTATTGCCATCTCCAGACGCCGTAAAGAACCCTGGTAGTCAGTATGGAAGTTCTCCTTCACATAGTATGGTACCTGAAATCGATATCAGCATACAGTTATTAGGGTGTAGCGGAAACCCCTCACTACCATAAATAAATCCTCTTACTTTGAGGTTGACAGTCTCCCGTGGCACTGGGTACTTAGAGTTGGGCGTAAGACTGAACACCGGTTCGCTGATAAAGAAACCTGACATCATTGAAAGCAGCACTAGCACGAGCACCGGCAGCAACTGCACCAATCCCGTGTGAGAGTCGCGAGGCTCCGGTTCACGAGCGCGTCTTCGGGTGTACACGGTGGGGCCACCTCCTGGGAAAGCTGCAGAGTATGTCCGTTAACTTTAAACGACACCACTAATTTTCCCCATAGTACAGCTTCTAAACCCCCTTGTAATATGGAAGTCCCTTGGTTTGCCTTCCAGGATTACATGATGTGTAACTAGGTGTTAACCAACTCGGCTTCCTCCTTCAATTTGTAAATCTGTCACTGCTACAGTATTGCTGAATTCCGTCTGTCGTTACACAAGATCTGGAGTAATACAAGCAAGCATACATGACCATCCGCAACCATAAGAATTAGATCAAGTACAGAATAAAAATATCTGACTATACTTGGCAAGCGCATGTCAACAACATCCGCTTCTTAATTACTTTAAATGGTTGGTACTAACAAACAACTTACTAGATGCTCCAAAAAACATGTTGAAGAGCTCCTCAGCAGTAAGGTCGGACTCGAAGCCGCGAGCGTAATACGTCTGGTGGTGTGATGGCGGCGAGTGGGCCGCTTCCTCGCCACGCACATCATACTGCTTCCGTTTCTCTGGATCAGTTAGAATCGCAGCCGCGTTACCTATGGCCTAGTGTAGAAAACTGAATTAAATAATGGCAACAAAAAATACTTTAATGCAGCAGAATTCTGCATATTGATCGAACCTGCGATATCCACAACCATTGGTTACCTGTGACCACTATCAGATCGGTCATATCTGTTCACCTCGTCAGGGTCTTCTTATGCACTACTGTCCCAGTACTTGGGATCCCAGTACTGTTCAAGCATTGTGACCAACCAGTATTATAGTAACATTATGAGATGAGAAAAAAACTTATCTTGTAGATAATCACATGCTTGTCACCTCCAAAAAGTACAAAGTTATTTTACTTGTGTCAGTCTATTATAATACCTTAAAGGCTTCACTGGCACCTGGCGCATGATTTTTGTCAGGATGCAGCAAAAGAGCAAGTTTCTTATACGACTTCTTTATATCAGAGTCTGTTGCCTCCTTGGAAACACCTGAAATGAGAGTAAAGGATAACAAGATATTCCTCTTGTGATTATTTCTATAAATTTGTAAAAGATAATAATTATGTTCATGCAATAATAAGTTGAATAGTCTGATGATCTGGTAAAAGTTTCTGGATGCAGGGAGTGCAGAATCGATTGTGGAATTTTTTGCAGGAGAGTCCTACGTCCAGCAGTAGATGTCTACCAGCTGATAATGATGATAATCTGATAATAAGTCATTTGTATAGATTCATTTAGCATAAGTAAATATAAAATGCCATAAAGAGAAATTGTATAATTAGTTAACAATATGTTTAATTTGAAGCTATAGCTTTCAACAAAAACTCTATTATAGGAGACAGAAAACCATCACAGCATCTATTCTTGCCTCCAAACAATAGTATACATATATTACTGTGTGCATTAAAGGGTACTGTGATAATTAGACTTAACATCTTGTCTTAAGAAGCATAAACACATTGATTTATCATTGTATCTTGCACAACATTGTGGACAATTTATTATTCAAATTAAACTAATCTTCTTCTTCTTCATCTACTTGTGCCTCTCCACTACTGGAGGTTGGCCATCAACTCATTGAACTTCTCCCGATCTTGTGCCAAGTGAAAGTGTAAACTAATAAATTTTCAAAATATTTAAACATGAAACTAAGTCATTGCAGTTTCATTTGATTAATATAGATTTAGACCGCAACAGGAAATGAAATTTTTAATTCTTATAGTCATGAAGTCTTAATTATAAACTTTACATTAATTATCTAAAGTGAATAAATTTCTGTGTCCATTGCAAAATGTAAACTATAGAAATTCTTTGGACTTTAAACACTATTTTAAAAGCAATTGTGTTATGACCTTGACCTCAAACTTAAATTTATAAATGTAATGTAGAACTAATGTTTTTAAAACAATACTTAAAAGAACAAATTGATCAAATGTATAAACGATTTAAGTCTCTGATGATAGATATTAAATATCTTACATACTTAGAATTTCATAATAATCCTTGCATTTGGTATTGATTCTTCGTACAGCTTCTAATTGGTCTTGAGTGTATTCTCTTTGCGGCGGCTGATGCGAAGGTGTCTTCCGCCGCCTAATCTCCTCGGTACTAGGCGTACTAGGCGGGGTCCGTTTCGATGATCCCGAGGGTGCTGTTGCTCTCACAAGAGTTAGCAACTCCTTAGCACGAGTCGTAGGATATAAACGCTCGGCTTTAAGCAAAAATCGTTCTGCTTTCTCTACGTTACCAGCTGAAAATGCATTCTGAGCAATTTCAATACATCGATCAGCTTCGTCCTTGTTACCTTCGATCGTCATTTCACTTATAATTCACAGTAAAGTGTAAACAAGAAATTTTACGCGTAAAAGAAGAGTTCTTAAGCTGCTTGCGCAAATTTAATTAGTCCAAATTGGCTTTATTTGTAGTCAATCAGACCATTGTATCCTCTTTATTGAAATTGAGCAAAAAGAATTGCGTCAAGCAAAATACAGAAGTTGCCAGTTGAAATTATTGTGCAAATAAAGGTTTTATGTCATTTATACCAACGACCACTAATTTAATTGATTCGTTTTATTTTTATTCTCGGATCAGTTTGATTTTTAACGAAAAACTGCGAGGTTTTAAAATAATTCAAGAGATTTGTAATAATTTACACTAGTCCCGTCTCATTATTTATTTATTATTTAAAATTTTATTGTAAAGCCCTTTTAACCTAAATGAACAAAATGCGTATTGAATGCGATGTCGTTGTAGATTTACCGATAAAAGATCAACATAAATAAAACAATATGCTCATCTGTACTAATATATTAAAAATAATCGTTAAATAAGGTGCATGTTTATACAGTTCATGCAATTTTGCTTAGATTTGTTTAAAAAAGGTGTAAACTTAGATAAAGTATGCGTATGATTAAAAGCCATTTTCTATCATTTTAATTGTTCTCCTATCTATACGGACTCAATACAATTCGAACAAATCTATTATTTAATGATATCGATTTTAAAATCGTTTAATAAAAATCGCAACGTGCGACGTCCCTCGTTCCTTGACGTTTTTCCGATACTCGTCATATGACGTATGACGCATTCTTCAGCAATCTAGCATTCAGTAACGGTTGTTAAAGCTGATATTTTATTAATGTACGTCTCGTATCCATAGCATTAGGGTGTAAACTTTGACGAATCCTTTTGAAATAATTCCCTTCAATATCTAGAAGATGGCCGCTCCTCCTGTCTACAATCCAGTGAGTACTTTATGAAACACTAATGTTTGTCGGCAACGACAATATAGGATGTGATTCTTTTTAGCATTCTCAAGGGCGACCCGCTATTCGGTGCGCGTATTATTTGCCGTGTAAACACAATGTGCGCTGTTGTTTTATCGGAAACCATTTATGGTTTGATCTGAAACGTTTCTGTAAATGTTTAATGGCGTTTCAAGGTTCTGCCGGGTCGATGGCGCGGTCTAGCGTCGCAAAATTGCGTTACAATGATGCGTTTAGTTTTCCTCTTGTGCAATATACCTTTAAAATAGTCGCTATTGACAATAAGTTAGGTATAATGGGTTTTACAATTCTAGAAACACCTCACAGAGCGATTTTATCTATATAAGTTGTTTTCCCCAATACCTAAGTAATTCATTATAATGAGATAACAAACGTTATTACCAATGTTAATTACATTTTTAAGAATTATAGTAAATTGATTAAATATTTCGTAATAACAACTTTGTATGGAAATTTTACTCTATTAACATTAATATCTACTTGATAATTTCTTTAAAATATTCTTCACAACTTTTTTATTATCAATTTGTTTAAATTAAACCTTTAGTGTTGGTTCACAACTATAATAACATTTTTAAATTTGGAAACTGATGCCCTTGAACTTTTATTATTGGAGAAATAACATTGTTAATGACTTACTGATAAAATACAAGGAAGCTATGACATGAATTAAAGTGGTAAATCTTTTTGTGCCTATAGCAATTTCTTCCTATGTTTAGACAGAACTTCAATGTTTATAAAGGTCTGTTAAAACTTATAGGGTGTGAATAGTAATACATGAATAGTTGGAAAATTAAAAATATTGTATGTATATACTTTCACAGGCTTGTATTATTATTATTTGTATCTACAAAATGTAGTTCAGTTTGCATAAACCAAATAAGAATCTTTTTAATACAATCTATCTGGCCTCTTTTGTTTAGATAGATCATGATCACTCCCATATGTATAGTACGGAATAGAATCAGCCATGAGATACAAATTGGTAAATACATTTTGGCACCAAACAGTATTGTTCTAATGTGCCATTGCATTCTGGTTTGAAGAAGGCTATGACTAGTAAGATTACTACGGTAACAAAACAACAATTCGAGGCATGCACAAAATAATGTAATTTATGTCATCGTACTAGTGCACACTTGTAATGGGTTGCGTAACGTAACACCAGGTCATCATTATGTGTCGTTGCTTTGTTACATAAGGTAAAGAAAAATATATCTATAACTGTTTATTTTATATACTTATATATATATATATATATATATATATATATATATATATATATATATATATATATATATATATATATATACTGCACACAACAACGATTATTTTATTTAAATAATTCTTCCAATGACAAATAAAACCGAATATATTTCTAGCAATCACTAAAGTATTCCATAAGACAGTCTTACACAGTTTTAGCCCAGGGGTCCCATCAATATTATTTTGTTGTCGGTCCATGTGGCGGTATAACCATTCTTTACTTGTCGACTTCAATACCCCAAATCAATGTCAGGTAGCAGCAGTTGATACAAAGGGTTTGACACTGCAATCACAAACCTGTCTGTCAAGCCTGATTATTATGCCAAACGCCTCCAAGCTAATATTTATCAGTAAATCTTATCTGATTATTGATTTTTAATATCCTTTGTATTTATGTAACTATATTTTATTCACCACGCAGCCACGGACTGGATTATCTTACATTCAAAAACATAACATGGCTCTCATTAACTTTCCCACTACTGCAACAATGATCCTTTTACTTATCCCTTGATTATATTTGAACTTTACTCATTGCATAACATTAATGATTTTGATATGCTTGCTCAATAGGTGGTACCATGTGTGCACCCCATCCCCGGAGGCATGTATCCAGGGCGGATGATCCGCTTTCAGGGCAGTGTACCACCGGGTGCTCAGAGGTAATATCTTTTTTTCTTTCTCTCTTTGAACATAATATGATCCGATTACGTCATATTTGTGTCACGGGATAACAGTTTACTTAAAACCAAGTAAAGGTACATGGTACTGGTTTAAAGCACAGAATATAACATATTTTTTTGATGGGATGTTCTGTGTATTAAAGATTCGCCATCAACCTCCAGTGCGGACCGAACACCGACCCGCGCGACGACATCGCGCTCCATCTGAACTTCCGGTTCATGGAGATGTGCGTGGTGAGGAACCACCTCACCGCGATGAACTGGGGCGTGGAGGACACCGCCGGCGGCATGCCGCTGGTCAGGGGTGAGGCGTTTGAGGCGCTGGTACTGTGCGAGCCGCAGTCCATGAAGGTACCATACTGTTCATTGTATCCAACACTATTACTGTACTCATGGCTAAACAACAGCGTGCAGACATAACCATGTGTATCGAAGGAATTACTGCGGTAACGAGACTAAGGGCCTATTGCATAATGTCCGATTAAAGTCCTGAATGAGCTATTCGCAACTTATCTAACGAATAAACTCATCGTTGGCGTTTCACAATCTTCAAATTGGCTGAACTGGCAAACTGGCTGGTGCTGAGTATGTAATAGGTAACCTCATATCCGATAAGGAAGTTGTTGCAGGAAAACAGTTTTTTTTAAATTGTCAATTGAAAGAATATTAAAAATGGATTTACTAGATGCCTTTATCTACGAATTAGATGGAGATGAACAAAACGAAAACAGACGATGAAAACTATATGAGCTGTTTTTGTTTTATCTTCCTTTGCCATTATATTTCGTTCAAAAGAGAAATAATCGATTTCCAAAGATAAAGGCCACACACCCCAAAAAAAAAAAGATTAAAAAAAATGCCACTCAGTAATTAAATAAAATGAAATTATGCTCACGCGTGTTCGGTGAAACGAAACGTCATAATGCGACGCCAACATCTCTAACAAGCGCAAGTAACAAACAAACAGACAGACTGACACAATATGCCTTAAGGGGAAGTTTCACTTGCTGGTTAATTTGTTTGTTAGTTGGTTATTGAATACTTTATTTGGACATTGAGTAACAAACACATGATATGCAGATTAATATGTTGCCTTAAGGCGACAAGTACGCATTTAAATGGCACCATATTGGTAGTTGACAATGATGACTGTCAGCGATGGCTCGCCACCGTAGGCCTGCGAGTCATCACGTTCATGACATTACCAGGTAGCGCTGAACGGTGTGCACTTCTGCGAGTTTCCGCACCGGCTACCGTACCAGCGCATCTCGCACCTCACCATAGACGGCGATGTGATGCTCCAGTTCGTAGGCTTCGAGGGTGCCCAGGCGCCTCCCTCCCAGGTGTTCATGGTGAGTTCATAATATTTTATACATTCACTTAATGCCTGGTACAGCCGAGGAGGTGTTCACATGACTGTTGCTCTCAACAAGAGAGAGATAAACCCGTTACATTAATTGAAAAATGTGAATGTACTGGGCTGCCTTATTGCTCAAAAGTAATCTCTACCAACCAACCTGATTATAAAGAAGACATTAACTGTACGGAAATAGAAGAGCCGCTCTCTTCTATTCCCTTACTGACATGTGCTAGATGGACCACTAGAACACTTGTTAATGAACAATAGCAACAGGAACATGGGGGTTATGATAGTACACAGTTAAGAGATTTCTGAATAATAATAGTAATGTGGCAGTTCTGATATGGACAGCTCGGGAGTTTCATAATCATACTGCAGTGATACAGGAGTCTCAAAGAAAAAAAAAAGTACATATGCACATAGGGACAGATTAATAATAAGAGAGAATTGTACTATTTTTGTTTATATATTACCTATTGATAATCATTGATTACACATACGTTCTTTTTTTCCCCTCTCCGCCACCCCTCTTTCTCCCATTCTCCCTATCTCTCCTTTCCCTCTCTCTCTTTTTCTCATTTTGCTATAGTAAATGTCTATCTCTAAAAAGCTCTTTCAGTATCTAGTTCTATCTTCAAACAATAGTGATACTGCTCCAGTTTGAATGGAGCTACCATCATCGTCAGCCAATAAACGTCCATTGCTGGACATGGCCCTTCGCCACCAAAACGCCGCCACATCGAGCGCTCCTGCGCTGCCGTTGTTTGTAGGGGTTCATATAGGGGTACTTGGGGCCATTTCCCACCACGCTAACTATGGACGTATGGACGTCTGTAACTATGGACGTATGCAACTATGGACGTCTGTAACTATGGAGGTCTGTAAATATGGACGTATGGACGTCTGTAACTATGGACGTCTGTAAATATGGACGTATGGACGTCTGTAACTATGGACGTATGGACGTCTGTAAGTATGGACGTATGGACGTCTGTAACTATGGACGTATGGACGTCTGTAAGTATGGACGTATGGACGTCTGTAACTATGGACGTATGGACGTCTGTAACTATGGACGTATGGACGTCTGTAAGTATGGACGTATGGACGTCTGTAACTATGGACGTATGGACGTCTGTAACTATGGACGTATGGACGTCTGTAAGTATGGACGTATGGACGTCTGTAACTATGGACGTATGGACGTCTGTAACTATGGACGTATGGACGTCTGTAACTATGGACGTATGGACGTCTGTAACTATGGACGTATGCAACTATGGACGTCTGTAACTATGGAGGTCTGTAAATATGGACGTATGGACGTCTGTAACTATGGACGTCTGTAAATATGGACGTATGGACGTCTGTAACTATGGACGTATGGACGTCTGTAAGTATGGACGTATGGACGTCTGTAACTATGGACGTATGGACGTCTGTAACTATGGACGTATGGACGTCTGTAAGTATGGACGTATGGACGTCTGTAACTATGGACGTATGGACGTCTGTAACTATGGACGTATGGACGTCTGTAAGTATGGACGTATGGACGTCTGTAACTATGGACGTATGGACGTCTGTAACTATGGACGTATGGACGTCTGTAACTATGGACGTATGGACGTCTGTAACTATGGACGTATGGATGTCTGTAACTATGGACGTATGGATGTATGGACGTCTGTAACTATAACGTATGGACGTATGCAACTATGGACGTATGGACGTATGGATGTATGGACGACTGTAACTATAACGTATGGACGTATGCAACTATGGACGTATGGATGTCTGTAACTATGGACGTATGGACGTATGTCTCTTGTAACAAATGCTTGAAAACATGGCCTCGAAACATTGCACCGTTAAAGTATAAACTAATAAATTATTTACTTTCAGTCGGAGCCTCCGGCGTATGGCTCCTACGGTGCTCCGCCCCCAGTGTACGGCGCCCCGGGATATGGCGCCCCTCAAGGTAAGCCTCCCGTGATAGTGATACCTTTGGGTAGTTAGTTGGTGCTTCCCTATAACACTTGGCGGTGTAACGAACGATTCATGCACTGAACTATCAACTGCAATAATTAAGTGGCGCGTTGGCCCAAGCTGAAGCTTTTGGAAACGGCATGGACTTTCATTTAATTAGCTAGCTACTAACGTTATTAATCATTTTGTCTGGATGTTAAATAATATATTTTGACTTGGTTTGAACCAAACCAAACTTCATTATGTTGATCATCATCTGATCGATGTCCACCGCTGGGCAACGTAAGCACCCCTGTTAGAAGAGAGAACTGCAAGAGTGTTTACTTCGATCAGCCGCTAATATTTTCGCATGAGAAGTTACTAACAAATTGGAACTTGAATTTTTGCATATAAATAAATATTTATTCTTAAATTTATTCATTTATGTTTTCCGTGAAAAATTCAAAGAATATTCAAAACTGGAAACTTTATTACTCTTTCTTTAAATCTAAAGCTGAAGTTTTGAAGATGAATCTTTTAGATAATCTGTTAACTTTTATTTGGTATACATATGAAAAATACAAGAAAAAAGTATTTATTTTACTTTAAATGATTAGGTACAATAACTAGTCTTGTAAATGTATTTCTTTTTAGAAATGTATGCTTTGTGCATACGTTAGTCAGTAACCGAATGCGGCGCCATTTTGTGTTGTTGGAGATTCGATTTGATCAGTTACGGAATAACAATCGGATTAGTTAAAAGTAAACTAAATAACTTTTTATACAATTCTATTAATTAAATAAAATTGGAATAGAATTGTTTATTTATAATACATATAACTTTTACAAAGCATAAAACAAGAAAATGTGTAAGCCCGCCACAAGTCGCGTAACACACTCGTTGCACCTCCACAGACGTGATAAATTTTACTTTTTTTTATTTTTGAGAGCATGGAGTACATGCGAAATATTTTTTCTATTTATATATATATATATATACACATACTATATTTGTATAAATATCAATTTATATATAATATTTATAAAATCGCGCCAAAGGCCGTCCCGTTCGTTTGTCAGTTGCACAGACAACAAATATTTTGTATTTCCGTTGTTCCTGTTTCGCCGTTGAAACGTTTTGTATCAAGACAGGGAATATTTTGTATTTTTATTTTGCACATTTAAATACTGTAATAATTATTATTTTGTAATAGTTATTAAATTAATTATAATTGACTAACGAGGTGCATGTGACGGATCATTTTATAACCAACACGTAATATTAGTTAACCGCGTTTTTACTAAAATTAACCCGTGCTAATGATAATGCCAAAAATAATCCTTTTTTTTTTTAATTTAAATGTTTTTATAATACATTGTATTTTTTTGTAAAATTATTGCGCATTATTGTCGCGAGTGGAAGTGAATGTTTACCCACAAAGGTAAGTTTAGTATATATATAATATATATATACATTAATTTGTATGTGTGTATGTGTGAGTGTGTTTATGATGTAAAATGTGTATATAGTAAAAAGAAGTTCTGTGTAAAATAATAGCTAAATTTTTACACATCTGAACTGTGGGTGGTGGTAATTCTTCGTTGCTGCCTGTCGCCCAGTCGCCGCCGCCTTGTCGACCACCAACCGCTGTGTCTTGGCTGCTAACATCCGACTACCGGAGTAGCCTGGACAAATACGCTCCACCGTTCTCGACCTTATTGTCACTTAACAACAAATGAAATCGAGGTCTAGAGTCTTGTATAAAAAAAAATGGACAAATAAATTTTTTATGTAAGTGACGTCATAAGTGCAATGTTTCGAGCTCACTGTCATTTTATTTTCATTATGTTATTTAATATATATATATATGTGTGTATATGTTTCCATTTGTTTGCACGGCTTAGTCGACATGCAGTGGTGTCGGAGTTCACGGTAGTTAGTAGCGGAGGCGCTTCTGTGACTTTTACCATTTAGTATAATATTATTATGAAATGGCAATTTATGTTAATTTTTGTTTGACGCAGGCTTCTACTGATGGCTTGTAGCAGTTGCGGTCGATGCCAAACTGTAGGTAGATGTTGGTTTTGATTTTATATATTCTTTATTACAGGTTGTGTATTAAAATACATCGGAAAGGTTTGTGTCCAGTTTATTATGTTACCTGGATTTAATAAAAACCTGATAGTCTGGTGTTCATAGCTGAGGTCCTGGTACGGTAACAATTATTCCCAAAATATATAAGAGTTCAAAGACGCGGCGGAAGGAATTAGAAGCCCATGATCACTGTCTGCCAGGAAACGATTACTGATGAAATGACTCTTGGAATTTTAGGTGAAATTATTGGGGTAACGAGACTTAACGTCTACATCTTAAAAGGATGAACAAACATATCTTCGTGTGTATCATGCAAACTAGTGTCGTTTGTGTTGGGCGAAGGGCTCGCTCGCCTCATCATTAAAACGTATTAAAAAAAAGTAGATTGATGCCATATTATGGCATCATTATCATCATCAGCCGACAGACATCCACTGCTGGCCAGGTCTCCCCAAAGATCCCCACATGGATTGTCCTGTGCTGCACGCACCGCCGAGTACTAGGGGACGTCGTTTGTAGAAGTTCATATAGAAGGGATTTGAGCCATTTCCTACCACACTGGCCCATTGCGGGTTTGATGATTATCAGGGTGCACCACGAGCAGGTGAGGTTGGCTTCGGTCCCGTGAGTTTTGTGCCAGATCCCTTACAACCCCGTGTATTGTCATTATAAAAAAAATAGACTAAGGATATATATCCTGGATGCAGTCGCTCAATATCTTATTGTTAGATTTCTGTATTATTATGAAAAAAACCGGATTTTATATAAATAACATTTACATTTCAGGCGCACCGTGAAAGCATGGCGGCTACCGCACCACGTTACAGAGGGTCCCCTGATTACTATACAACATCATCTATTTCATACAATATTACAGTGTTATCGCGTGATTGTCTTCTTTAAGACATCTCTTCCTATTCTAGATTCTAAAGAAGTATTCTTTATCCAAAAAATAAAATTATTGTTGTGAGCCTGATTTTGTTTCGTGAACGCGAGTGCGAATTTCGTTATCGTTACTGGCAACATCACCGCTATCCAATGCAGACACGCTATAAATAGCTTGCACTAATCTTATAATAGCTTATATTTCATAAAAAATATTATATCGGGCGGGCTTGTCATTTATCGTTTTGAAGCGTTTTTGTAAAAAAAAATGGTGAAAATCGAGAATAGTTGTGGGAGCATTTTTGAGATTTCAACCTGGTCAGCCGCAAGATTCCGTCAAACTTATAAATAAACGACAAAGCAACAGGATGTAAGCGATGAAGAAGAATAATGCACATTGTCACGCAAAATGATAATCCAATCCAATCAGCCGGAAGACGTCCACTGCTGGACAAAGATTTCCACTCAGACCGGTCCTGGGCCACCCGCATCCAATGGTTGCCAGCGACCTTGACCAGGTCGTCGGTCCACCTTGTGGGGGGTTTGCCCACGCTACGTCTTCCGGTACGTGGCCGCCACTCACACCAAAATGATAAAGAATAGTCCAATTGTGTTCCGTGTATTGTTAGTGGGCCGGCCGACGGAGCCGCCGCCGCCGCCGCCGCCGCCGCCGCCGCCGCGGGGCGAGCAGGCGCTGTCAGCAGTCCGTGAGCCCTTCAAGGATATACGATTTGTTTCGTACCGCCCTAACAATCTAATATCTAAATTTTTTTTCTGTTTCGGGGAAAATCTTCCAAAAAGATCCTCTGCCTTTTGGATGGTAGTCTAAAACTCCCTCGGTGGCCACCTTCGGCGGTTGGAGAGGTCACGGGAACACAACCGCGGCCTCTCTAACGCTAGGCTGAGACAGCCCGTCCCGCGGTAATCTAGTATCTGCTTTCATATCTTCTTCACGCCCTTCTCCCAGCTGCGGGGGTCGGTACAGTAGTACATACTCCTGGTCCTCCCCCACATCCCTCTATCAGCCGTCGTATCCGAATTCACACTCTCCTTACACACGTCATCTTTCACACATAGTCTAATATCTACCTGTTGAAGTATATTTTAGAAGTCGCAAGAAGACAAAGGTATTAGATTCGTACAGCCGCCGCCGCCGCCGCCGCCGCCGCTCGTATCGCACTTTATGCATATAAATTATCCAAATATCTCAATATTCTATTATTATTACTTATATGATTTAAGTAGAAAAAATAATTATTCACATTTAACTGATTTTTATTTCTGCAATCCTGTGGTTTGATCGACTCGATAGATAACTCCCTCCATGATCATTTTTTTTATCTAAAATTAGAGAATTATAATTGTTATTTAATTAATAAAAAATATATTTAATCAATATTTTTTTTTCTAATATTTTCTTATTTTAAGTTTTTTTTATATAAAATATTTTTAAGCTATCTTTTGGGTCTAAGACATTGTTACATTAAAGTGTTTTTATGTATGCGCCTTAGAAAAGGATTTTTAAAGTTTAATACACGATTGCATTTATAATTTGTTTGTTTTACCCCCCACCGCCACCCACAGCACCCCACCGCAACCCAGCTAGTGCCTCGTCCGCGACTTTACACTGTGGCTTGGTGTCGCCATGTAAAATAATATGATATTTTGTTCTATTGAACGATGCGACGGGCCGAGCGAGGCGTTCATATGATGGTAAGCGCCACGCTTGTCCCTTACAACATTGCGCTAGTTATGATATTACGCGCTGCACCGCACTGTGCTCGTCGCCTTGTAACATACGATGTAAGCCTCGTTACCGCAGTAATTTCACTAGCTGCTACATCTCACTTACACACAGTACTGTTCGCACGCTACTACAAGGAGCTGCGGCGGTGCCTCCACAATCAACAGAAACCTGACGCCAAATAATACATTCAATAATATTTTATTCATTTTTTAAAAAATATATAACCATTACATATATTCGTTGTTTTAGTACCTGACTTGTTATGTCTCTTACTGATCCGTCACCAACGTATAGCCCACGGCTGGACATAAACCGCTCTCAAAAATACACCATTCTACCTCACTCTATCATGCTCGAATAAATCTGAAAATTCAATTACTTTCTAATCGGAGTACCAATGTAACATTATAATTTATAAGCAGGTTATTATTTATTATATAAAGTTCTCAACTGACTGTTACCTTCGTTTGTTACAGGTTTCACAACGGCCGTAAGTATTTGTTGTCATTCGCATATGCTGACGTTCTTTTTAAACTATTTAATACCAACGATCCTCGCTTCCCTGCTGCTAGCGCGCGAATCACTCGAGTCGGACCGCCCGAGAAACGTTCTGACATTTGTTCAGTGTTGCCAACTTATAATTAACAAAGGTAGTGTTACTGACATAAAATATAATATTTAATGTTATTTTTCGACAACTCTAACATTGTTTATTATACGTTACCACCATCCCACTGCTGAGCTTTACTCCTAAGGATAAGTTAAACTAATATACAAAGTCCACCAATGAAGCGCAAGGAATTGTTATGTATGTCGCGAACGACTGCTGTTGTCGAAAATTGTAAAATACTTGCTGTTAGCTAACTAAACTAAAACAAGCAATCACCCATTAAAGGGGAGGGTTTGGGTTGGGGGAATGTTTTAAAATTAATTCGTTCACGTTTAAGACGTTTATTTTTAATTTATGATAAATGAAAAATATTTTATAAATGTTAACGTTTTCACTTAAAATACACATAAACTAAACCAATGGTGGCCGGCACAGCGCTTCTGCAGCTGACAAACAAGGTGGTGCTCCACAAGGTGGGGAACCTTTACGCCGATCTACATTCAAAATGGCCACGGAGTCGGGACCTTTTTGTTTTTGGGCAAGCAGTTAGCTAATGCGTTGACAAGTTACAATTTACAGATGTAAATTAAATCGCAGGGGAGTAGTCGTTATATATTGTTATTGTTCGTCGGTAGGGCGGATATGACACGACGTACGTGAACCAGCAACCACAGCGCCGCGGTATGGGCACTGGCGCAGCGGTAGGGCTGAGCGTGGGCGCGCTCGCGGCCGGAGGGCTGGCCGGGTACGCGCTGGGCGGCGGCTTCAGCAGCGACAGCCCGACCAGGGAGGAGGTAATATCTGAGGAGTTATGAAAATTACTTGCGAACTAACACAAGTTAAGCATATCCATCTTACAATAAGATGATGATGAAATTGCTTTTTCATATCTAATGTAACAAACTGATCTATTCTGATAGGTCCCTCCCTATTTCCGGCATAAACCGGTAGTGTGCAAACACTATGTTAAGCAGTAGTTCGTAAAATTACTGGGATAATAAGTTTTGTCGAGTGTAAAAGATTTTAAGTGCGACGTGTTTCGTCTTGTATTGCATGCAATATGCACACTGGACCTCAATAAGACGCTAACTTCAGAATGATCAGCAAGTGGCGACCTTTTTGAATACTTTGTGCGCTTACAGCAAGTGTTTGTATCGGCAAATCTTTCACTGTACATTTACTTTGCTTCACTCCTCAGGTTCACGTGTCGTCGTTCTCCGAGAGCGTGGACTTTGGAGGTGACGACTGGATTGAATAAATGATTGTTTCCTTAGTGTAAGAACTGATGCGGGCGATATACACGCAATCTAATATTATATATACGTACATCGGTTAAATAAAACACGCCAACAAACACAAACCGCCGGCCATTTATACACCATTTAAAAATTAAAGTCATGTTATTATTATTAATCGCTTCACAAACTACTCCGCAAACGGCAGCGCGGGCACGAGAATACGAGTAACTGTAGTAGACGTTTAAATTCATAAATGTATGTCAATAATAATCTAAGAGAACTTATATCTAACTGCTTACAAAAAAAATTGTAAAGAAATTAAAAAATAAAAATAGTATTAAGAAAATCGATTTTAGAAATTTCTCGCAAGCTAATATCGATTGCAAACGAAACATCACAACACTAGCACGCGATTGTTTTTAATAAATGGCGGCGAGACATCGGCTGGTGTTCACTGCCACCATAAATATGTCGCTTAACAAACATTCAGACATGTTACTTCAGACTTGAACAGTTGTCAAGCGCAATGTGCCCACCAGTGCGCACAGCGCCACGCGGCATCAGGTGCGGGCACGTCTGCTCGCTCTGTGTCGCTGCGCATTGCTAAAGTTTAGCTGAAACTTGTACTGTAGTTGTGCTGACGCAGACGCGGGCGCAGGCGCAGGCGCTTCGTGCATTATATTTATTGTTGATATGAACTTCCGGTGGTTTTGTGCGTACGTTGTTCTGTTTTCTCCTTCTGTTAATGTTTAAGCAGTAATATATTTTAAGGCAATTGATTTTTTTAATAAACTCGTATTTCTCTAAGCGTAATTATAAACTTGCCACAATCTGTTGTGGCAGTCATGTTTTAATAATAACTATTTATATATTCTTAACTTGTTTTCTAGAAACTTTAAAAGTTACTTGTAAAATGTTTTTATGTGTTTGATTTGTAAAGAGAAGCCTTAAAAGAGCCTTTTTAAAATATAGTATATTTAAATGTTCCCACAATATTGTATGGGGGATGTGGACTATTTAATAATCTGCTGTTGTGTATGGGTTGGAACAACGCGACGCGGGGCGCGTCCTCTCGCGTTTTATATTGTATTAGACGACGATCACGTAATAAATACTTCACACGAAGCACAACAAAGTGAGCTTAAAAGCTTGTTAAAACCAGTTACATCATCATCATTTCAACCGATGGACATCCGCTGCTGGACCTAGGTCTCTCGTAACGTGGCCCACAAACCAGATACGCTTGACCGAAATTAATTTTGTTTCATTGGCATGAAAAATGGCAGGTGGCAACAGGCTCGCCCCCTGTTACATGGGACCTTATCTGACCACATCTGGCGAAATGTGGGTGTTTATTCACCTCTGCCTACGCCTACTGAAAAAAAGGTGTGATTAAAAAAAAAAAAAAAATTGGCATGAAACCTCAAAAAAAGCATTTCAATATTTAAATACCATTCCAGTGCGTGTTCTGTGTGTACTAGTATTTATTACATCAAGTAGTTATAAACAGCGGCGGCCGTTGGGAGTATACAGATTAAATATAACAATTAAAATAGATTATATTAAATATAAGAAACAAAAATATTGTCGCACTAAGATCACCTGTTTGTGATTGCTACTACACTTTTCAACTTTATTTGCTTTACGGTGTTTATTGAGGTAACAAAACCCCATAAATAATATTTATGAGCTATGTTTTTAATATATCTTAACATATGATATATTTAATGTATAATTTATGCTATGTTTGTAAACGAAACGGCAGCTTCAAGCTGATGATGGTAACAACCCTATTGTGGATACTTTGTGTGAGTAAATCGTTGTTAATTCCGGCAAATTATAAAAAATATGATAATGTCCAAGAAATAGTTAAAAATTTCTGATGATTTAACAATCAATTTAATCGATTAAAAGTAGTATCAAAGTGCGAGCATCGAGAAGCCGGTGCGACCTTGGTTTGCTCCATCAATACTGCCAGGCTTCCCCAGCGCGCTGCGAGGTTTCTGTTTTCTATTGTATCTGTTGTTGATAACAAATTTTATTGGTAATAAATTTATAAATCGTTATGGTTGTTTCATTTAGCCGGTCTAGAAGTTTCCATTACGATCAGCCGATGGATATCTACTGCTGAATATAGTCTGCAACTGTTCTTTATTCAACTAAGCGACGAAACGTCCTGAACGCTCACCTGGTGGTAAGTGACACGTTCTACCATAACAACGTGGCGCTAGTTGGGATGATATACACTACACCTGCTTGTCGGCTGCGGTGGTACCTACTTAGACGAACTCGAGCAACAGACAGTGAATGATTATATATAGTACCAGTTATAATCGCCGCCGTGCGCTGAGTACTTTTTTAATGATGTAGTTTGCGCCGCAAGCCTAATTGGCAGCTACTGCTTCAGCGGTCTCCGGGGCTCGCGGGTCGGATACCGGCGAGCTAAAATAATAATAATAAAAATTAATTAAAACGAATGTACAATGTGCTGAGTAAATTAATTTTAATTTGCTCCAATGAAGCCTTGTCCGCTATGACGTCACTGCGCTGCGATTCGACCTTAAAACGAGACGTTCAATAAACACATTCTGCACGTAATTTGGATAATTCTTAATAAAACGCTCAAGCGAACCACTCGCGTGCAGTTTCCTATTTATCACGATGACATTTTTAACTTCTATCTTTAAAGTAACGCGCCTTGTTATAAAGAAGCAATAATCAAAAATGATTGCCGTTATGATTATATTCTTACTAACAAAATTCATTAAAATAATTACAGTTATAACTGTATATTTTTTCTATGACCGAGATACATAAGTATGTTGTACGAGGTACGACTTTCGACGGCTGCACGCGTCCTTACTGCGCTCCTCCTGCCACAAATGAAAAATTCTTGCTCTGTTTTATGTATGTGTTTTAATCGGGAAAAGAACATCTAAACGGAGTAAGTTCTCTCAGTCTGCAGAACGCTAAACTTCAGTTTGAAGGTGCTACCTCGTGATGATCATAATCATAAATAAGCATGAATATGCTTCAAATTTATAATTTCTTAAGTTAAGCAAGAAGCGCCCTCATCCAGTGGTCATCGTTGGTTGCCGTAGCGCGTTATCTTCGAGAATCCCATATTACATCTACAGATTTCCAAGCCTCCGATGTATTTATTTAAGAACGCGAATCCGTCAGCTATCGCCAGTTCCGCCACTAATATAATATAAATTCATGTTGACTGGGTAAAATTAGAGAAGTGTAATAAATTTTAAAACGTTTGTATGTATGTTGTCCAACCCTACAGACTAGTGAGGTAACAGTTACTGCCAAATAAAATAAATATGATACAGGAAATTTTGTGTTCTGCGTTTCCTCGATACAGGCATCGCCTACTGAGGAATCCAAAGGTTAAAACCCACAGAAAGGATATAATTTGCTAACTAATCATTACTACATAGAAACATATTTGTATTTCTGTGAAATTTGCTGAAATAAATCCTCATTTCATTTAATTTTCATTAAAAAGGTCTTGCTCGGCACCAGTGCGACCTCTTTGGACGCATCGCATCGCTGCCGCTGATTAAGAAACAAGAAGTACAGAAGAATTCAAAATTCAAAACCCTCAGCGCACAGCTTTTGTTCAGAATTGGCAGTACCAATTATACAATGGCCGAAATTTAACAGAAAATCAAACAGAACAGATTTTTCCAAATTTTCAAGTACAATTCACCGCATAGAACTTTTGTATTAAAGATGGCCCTCGTTTTAAAAAAGTCGCTCACGCCGAAACACTTGACGCTGCTGCAATGCATTAGGAAGAGGAACTATGTGTCGAATAAAAGCAAGCACATCGCATCAGTCTGTAAGTATTGCATTGCCGCTTGTTGTTGTTGTTGTTGCGCGGCGACGGGCGGTGGTATGGTGGGTGGTTCAGCCCGTTGGTTCGGTACGCACGCGAACGGAAGCCGGTTGCCCGCGCCGGGTACGGGCTCCGTTGCATGGTGGACGTCACCGTTGACGTTCGCCCCCGCACTGTCTGACGGCGGCTGGTGTTGTTATTTTGGAGAACGGGGGCCGCCACCGGGGGACCTTCTGTCTATAATACTCTTGAAGCCAACGGTGACCTTTAAATTCGTTCTTCTCGGTAGCAATCACCAGCCGGCGACGTTCCTTACCGAGTATTATATGCACGGATGTCCCTTTCAGTGGTGGCCTCCTCCGGCGACACAGCCCTAACTGTACCACGCTGCAAATTGGCCACCGGTCGGCTCCTCGGCGGTGACTACAGTGGAGTACGTCATTTTGCTGACAAGAAAGAAGAGGAAAGGAAGGAAGAACTGCAAACTAGCCACTACCAGAAATGTCCTTATTGCGGGGCCAATCCAAACCTGCTTTGCGCTACAACAGGTGCATGCCCACCCCGTTGCCCCTGTGGACCTTGCGGACCCTGCGGACCTTGCGGACCCTGCGGGCCGTGTGGACCCTGCGGACCATGTGGCCCCTGCGGACCATGCGGACCCTGCGGTCCCTGCGGACCATGTGGTCCATGCCGTTTCCCATGCCCATGTGGACCCTGCGGGCCGTGTGGACCGTGTGGACCATGTGGCCCGTGTGGACCATGCGGGCCGTGCCCACCGTGTGGGCCGTGTGGTCCGTGTGGACCGTGTGGTCCCTGCGGGCCGTGTGGGCCGTGCCCGTGCCCCTGCCCCTGCCCATGCCCGTGTCCGTGCCCTTGCCCGAAAGGCCCGGTGAAGAAATGCGAACGCAATGACTGCCCCGCGTGCGGCGCGCAGAGAGCCGTGGCCGCGGCCGGGATGCCGCAGGCCGGCGCGCCGCCACCGCTGGGGAAGCCATTTGAAGCTACCAAGGCCGCGCCTTCGATCATTAACAGGGGCGACAAGCGGATCAACACTGGCGCCAAGCTGTCGCCGTGAGCGTCACTCGCTAGTGCGTGCTGCCAGCGGGGCGGCAGGGCGGCAGGACGGCAGTGGACCGTGGAGCGCGTGGACCGCGTGGACCGCGAGGAGCTGACGCCGCGCATCTGTATGCTTTTCAATAAATTATATGTTGTGAGCGCTGGTTTCATTCCTCGTCCCCCCGTCTGCGGCGGCCCCGTTGCCGATGCATGTTTCAGAACGTATAGTGTCTCGTAAACTTTGCAGCTAGCGGAGTGGCGTGCCGCAATGCGCTGGGTTTCCTGGACAAGTCGCGCCGTCGCCTGTGGGCGGAGGATTGGAAACGGGCGACGGTCGTGCCCAAAGACGAGGGGAACGCTCCGCTACGGGACTGCGTGTCGAATACATTGGCCGCTCGCCGCGTTGCGATTGCCGGACTAACCCGCCACCTGTCCGCCACCACACTGCCAACCGGAAGGGCTTCGCCGTTTGTGAGCCGCACGCGATCCTGTCCCAACTTGTTGGCCCCGGCCACGGCCCAAGCGCGGGACGTGCGCGCATTCTCCGCCAGCGCAAGCGCGTGCCCCTGCCCCACGTGCGCGCCGTGCTGCGGCTCGCTCCCGCCGCCGTGCAACCAACCGCCGCGCTGCATTCAATGCATGTTGGGCTACTACTACTACCCATACGGGTACTGGTTCTGTGGCCCCTACCACGTGCAAGGCCAATGCTGCCCGATCGGACCGTCCGGCGTCGCCTGCTCGAAGTGTCCGTGTCCGGCGTGCATGTGTCCCGCCGCCACTACGGTTTTGCCGCCGACAGGAAAAGCCTCCGACATGAAGGTACCTGCAAAAACCGTCGTGTCGTCACTGTTCAAAGGAAGCAACAAGGTATCCAGCGGAAAACCCGGCGCTCGAAAAGCAACCATGGGCGGAGTTCGCAAGGCGGACCCCTGCACCCAAGGCCTGTCGAAACTATTTCCGTTCAACATAGATGCCAATAAGTGTACCAGCCCGAAGCCTGCGACGGCTAACAAAACGAGTCCAACGCTCCACTCTTCGTTCCTGTGCGTTCCTTACAAGACGACTAGCCCGCTGGACATCGCTGCGAGCGTCTCCGCCAACTTGGGCAACACGAAGCGCAACCCCCACGCGAGGATAGGCTTTCACTCGAAGAACTGCTGCCACACGCACTCGAAACTGAGCCCATGTCGCCAGAAGCGGTGCAAATACACGGGCTACATGAGCCCGCTCACTCTGCGATCCAGGGACAAGGACAGCTTGGAGAAGATAGAGGCTCTCAGCCGGATGTTGGGCTGCAAAGAGTGAACTGTTTGGCATCTACTGGACGTTTTTTCTTATCTAGATTCAAAACTGATTCCTAATACAACGGGCACAATAAATTCTTGAAATGTCTTTGCTTTTATTTCTTCATCAGTTTATCCCAAAACTTACCCAGTACCCGATAAGCAATATAGTTAACTCGTCCTTTCAGCGAGATCGAGCGAGTCGCGAGTGGGCAGACTCGCGGGGCAAACCACCCTGAAGCATTCGATTGGGAGATTATCCGAGGCGACGAAGACTGTGATAGAGAAGAAACTGTTGCTGCCGCGCCGATGCTACTCCTGCATCGCCCACAAAACTGCTCGCATAGACACTGATCCAACGGGCACGTCGGCGAGGATACCTGTGGCTTCATTCCGGTCCTTGCACAACTTGGACGCGCATTCTGCGTTATTGAAATTATATCCAACGTACCACATGCTTCGTGCCACATTTCGAAAGGAATCCTCGATTAAAAATCAGCCCCCGAAAATCCGGGAGGACGACTTGGAAAAGTTTATTAAGGGCGCCTGGGCGGTCAGCAGTTGCCCCTGCCCGTGCAATTGCAATCTGCCCCCGCCCTGCAATCAACCCCCGAGGTGTCTGCAGTCTATGACGGGATACTATCACTACCCTTACGGCTTCTGGTTTTGTGGACCGTACCACGTGAACACGGGCCCGGTGCCTGTTGATGGGCCAGTGAAACCTGGCGGCCCGTGCGGTCCGGTGGCGGGATGCCCTAACTTTGGCTCGTGCGGACCACCTTGCAGGCCTTGCGGCCCCTGCGCTCCCTGCGGCCCGTGCGGTCGCTGCGGCCCTTGCGGTCCTTGCGGTCCTTGCGGCCCTTGCGGCCCTTGCGGCCCGTGCGGTCCCTGCGCCTGCGGACCTTGTTGTGGACTTTGCGCCCTGTGCTATCCACAAACATCATACACACAGGCGTCCTACCCCGTGTGCAATAACGGTGCTTTCTACAATCAACCCAGTTATCCTTCGGTATATTCATCATACTCTCAGCCGAACCAGGGCAACTGCCCAAATCATAGCGGCTACGACACGCAGTGCAACTCCCATCAGACACAGAGCTGCAGGAGAGAAGAAGCTTTGGAGGGAGACTTGAAGTTGACTGATACGCTGCCATCTACTGTGCAGAGCGAGTCTACGGGCAGGAGGACTTCCGGGGAGATCACAATCGACCCCAAATTCGCCAAAACGTTCCCATTCAATAAACCTACATTTAGAAGAAGAACACCGATGTTGTGAGAACAACACGAAGCAGTCCAATCACCTGAAAGCACGTGAAGTAGATTTCTATATCAGGTAGTGCTCCCGCGCGGGCCGCGCCACGGCTCACGACATTCTATACAAAAGCTGATTGTTAGTGTTACGGAAACATCAAAGCGGATTTCATAAATTCGGGATTAGTTAAATGTAACTACCTAACAGTACTAAGTCTGTAGGATGTTCCTTGTTGGAGTGGAGCAGTGCACAGCTGGGCGAGAGCTCGTGCAGCGCGCGCCAGCACGGCCATGGGACAGACCCTTCTGCCAGTTACTGCAATAAGTACACAATTTGCTACACGAGCTCGTCTTGTCATTACCAGCAAACCTCGTAGCTTGTTGCCCGATCGAAATTATGAAAATGTATTCGAAACTTAGGGACCCCTCGGTTCACGGCGCGGTACGACCTCGCAAGGTCGCAAGCAGTGCTCTGTCGCCGGAGACCGTCTAGGTAGGAACTCTGAAAAACGGTACTGTGCAAACATTCTTGTTCCAGTTTGAAAGGCGCTGTAAATCGAGCAATTACTGGGGGGGTAATGAGATTCCACATCCTATGCCTCAAGGCGACGAGCACAATGCGGTGCAATGTATATCATCCTAACGAGCGCCATGTTGTAATGAGTAGGCGTATCACTTACCAGAAGGTGAACGTTCCGCTGCTCTCATCGCTTCGATGACTAAAAAAAAGTTAGTCTGCCAGTGCAATCGCACTGCGGCTGCGTAGGCTATAAAATAGTTTGTATACCATATCCCTGGTGAATTTTACACGCAGGGTGTAAGTATCTTGCACAACAACTCGCGGGAGCCAAGCCAACCTGACCTGCTCGTGCAGTGCCCTGCTAATAAACAAACGAAGCTCTGGCTCCCACCAACCCGCATTGGTCCAGAGTGGTGGGACATGGCTCAAATCTCCCCATATGAACCTTTACGAATCAATCTCTAGCGCCCAGCGGTACCAGAAGCCACGCCGACTACGTGGAGTTTTTTGGAGGAGGCCCATGTCCAGCAGTGGACGTCTATCGGCTGAGGCTGATGATGATGATGAATCACAGTCAACAAAGCAATGGAAGCAGACAAAAATAAAAAACAGCAATGGAAGCCATACTTGGTATCTGCTTATTGCTTTACTGCCTTTAAGTATTAAAGTTTGAGATCGTTCGCTCGACGTGCGTAGTAGTAGTCGCCGGAAACCGGCTAAGTAGTTACCGCCGGAGCGCCTATTGCAGCTGACGGACAATACTGTGCACACACATTACTGTGTTCCGGTTTGAAGGGTGCTGTAGCTAGTATAAATACGAGTTACGAGTGTTAACACCTTACGTGTCGGGCGAGGAGTGCAATGAGGTGCAGTGTATACTAACGTAACCAGCGTTGTTGTAACCCGGAGTATCGCTTGTCATCCGATGAACGTCCCGCTCGACTCTTAATTGAATAAAAAATAATATTGAAAGGTAGGATGCGCGACATAAAATATAGGAAGTCACGTTCACTCTTACACCTGGCTGTGCAGTGGTGATGTTGAGCCAGTTCCGACGCCTTTATCCTTCCATGAGGTCATCGATCCCATCCAAGGGAGTTGACAGTTCGATTTCCATTCCGGACCGACAGCACGACGCCTTTTTGATTGTTTGATTTTTTTGAAAATATAGTTTATCAATTTATTAATGTGAATAAAACTTCACTTTAAAAAAAAACAACATTTACTTAATCACTACGTAGTATAAAACAAAGTCGCTTTCGCTGTCTCTCTGTCCCTATGTATGCTTAAATCTTTAAAACTTGGCAACGGATTTTGTTGCGATTTTTATAAAAAGATTCAGTGATTCTTAAGGAAGGTTTACGTTTGATCCATGCATAATGTAATAGAGGAACACTGATATTTTTTCAAGGTTTCTAACGTGATGTCGTAAATATTTTTTTTTTTTTTATATTGTCACGCCTTTTTCCCAGTAGGTGTAGGCAGAGGTGAATAAACCACCCACGTTTCGCCAGATGTCAGATTAGGTCCCATGTTACAGGGGGCGAGCCTGTTGCCACTTTATTGGGACCACCACACACACACACACAAAGATGATATCAGTGTGCGGGTTTGCTCACGATGTTTTCCTTCACCGTTTTTGTATCTCGTTGTTGTAACTAAAGTTCACAAATGTACATAACTTAAATATTAAGTCATCGGTACATGCCGAGGTTTGAACCCGCGACCTTCGGAATGAAAGCCGCACGCTCTAACCATTAGGCCAGCGAGCTACTTTGTCGTAAATAAACACATTTTTTTGCGCTTATATTGCAAACGCTGGTTCAACGCTACGAGATAGATCAAAATAATATACTACAGTATTGTACACCTTAAAAAGATCTACAAAAAAGTCCGCGATGGTATATATATATAGTTATCTGTTAGGGATAATCCACAATAACCATTTTTATCTTTTGTACTTTTCACGAGAAATGATAGCTTCTTTACCAAGCGATTTTAAGCAATACAGCATTAATCCTTATCCAATTAAATATCTTAAATACATTGTGCATTTAATATAGATCAATGTGGCGCTTTGCAGCATGTAATTTAAATGAATATTTTCGAAGATATTACGTATTTAAAATGCAGCGACATAAAGTGTTTCTCAGCGCGAAAACCGCACTTACAGTAAGTACATTAGGTTAAATAGGCTAAGTTTAAAAAAGTAATTTATCAATTACGTTAATTATTAATTATTTAAGTTTTTGGTTTGAATTTAGAGTTAAGGCCATTTAGTATTTAGTATATTAATTACTTAAGTTTTCTTAATTAGGTAAAGGAAAATTGATGCGTGACTGCTCATTAATAGTCTGGGACAAAGCCACCGTGCCAAACGAGACGTCTGCGGAAGCACTGGATAGGACAATGCGCGATTCGCGCAGCAAAGATTCACCTATGGGTGGATGTACAATTCTGTTCTCAGGAGACTTTCGTCAAATCCTACCAGTTGTAACTCGAGGAACACGTGCTGGACTCCCTCCTCATGCAATGGTATTGAAAGTAGGTTGTCCTGTTATTTTATTAAGAAACCTGAATCCACCTAAACTTTGCAACGGCACGCGTTTGCTAGTAAAATCACTAAAAACTTTCATAATAGAGTGCACAATACTCACCGGATGTGCTGCCGGATAAGATGTATTGATTCCCCAAATACCTCTGATACCATCGGATTTACCGTTCCAATTTAAACGCTTACAATTTCCGGTAAAGATATCTTTCGCAACGACCATTAATAAATCGCAGGGTGAATCTTTCAACGTTGCAGGCTTAGATTTAAACGTTGAGTGTTTTCCACGTGGCCAATTATATGTCGCTCTTTTAAGAATAACGTCTAAAGAACACACGTTCGTACTATCTAATAATAAAAAAGCTGTGAACATTGTATATAAAGACATTCTGTAGCAGGTATATTTGTCATCAGCATTGCACCCGTGCGAAGCCGCGGCGGAACGCTAGTGTTAGATAAGAGTACGCTTGAACATATTGCTTGTCTCCTCCGCCGCCCCCATACGTTGTTGGACAGAGAGAGATGAGATGACAGGACCTGATGTGCTAAAAATATGATGCTGGGTTTATGATCAACATTTTTCGTAAGTCTCTAATAATTCATAACTGCTATAATTTCCTACATAGACGCCAATTTAGTGAATAATTATTTCCTATGTTTGCAGGTACAAATGTAACAAATGTAACGATGCCAGGTATTTCCTTCATTTAAACTGCTGGAATCTGTGCTTTCATTTCATGTCGTTCAAGAAAGTAGATGTTGTTTACAAACCTGTTCTCCGCGTTGTGTTGTTTGTACACCACAACAATTGTATTTGCGTTAATACGTCTTATTGCCACCACATTACCAAATATATGTTTTAAGTAAATTGTACTTTCATTTCATAATGTTTGTTTTTGCTTTCATTGAACACCTTAAATATCCTGGAGTAAAGTAAAATGCTTTATCAGAAAAAATTTATACCGCGCTTTTTCAAACTCCCGCCAAGAATTCTTCAAATTAAGTTTTTCATCTCGGAAAGTAGGTCGGACGTATACAAAATATAAAAGATAATAGTGATTATTATTACTTGTATTTATTTCTTTAATTCGTTTAATTATAATATTATGTTTTTATTTAATAGTATTTTTAATGCTTCTTAAAAGGATCACTAATTAATACATAATAATATATTTTTTTATTATTCTATTAAGCGAAGAGTCGAGCGGGACGTTCACCTGATAGTACGACCACCATAATCCACCCATAACAACGTGGCGCCAGTCCGAATGATATTCGCTGCACCAAATTGTGCTCGTTCGTTACAGACATAAGACGTTGTCTTATTACCTAAATAATTCCACGGGCTACAGCGACCTTTAATCCGGAATACAGTAATGTTTAAACATCACTATTCAGCACTAGAAATAGGAGTTGCGATCATACCTACCTAGACGGTCTCTCGCAACATAGACCTACCACCAGTATAGTTATATATTTTGTACACGGTTTTAATATTAACTTTTTAAAATATTAAATTATTTTGATTTATTTAATTACTTGATATGATCAATTAATAAAATAAATAATTTATCTGCCTATATCTTTACCGACAACCGCCGACACATGGGTTTAAGCATACGCTTAATCATGTCCCTTTATCAATAAGAATATAAACCGCAATAAAATTATATTTAGCTACTATAATATATATCTGCCAACGAATAAGTTAAGCAGTTCTCGAAAGGATTTTTACATCTGAACAATTTTAGTACCTTGGCAGAAAGCCTCATAGCTACTGCTATGTATAAAAAAACAAGTGGCGGCCATTTTGAGGTGAGATATGTTTTTCCGCCATTGTGATTTAAAGTGTGCTTGTTCGCCTAAAATTAACTGCTCCGGCATGTGGACATAGTGAATTGTGAGTATTGAGTGCTATTTTACAAGATGGACGAGGAATATATGGACACACAAGAGACTGGTATGATTGAAGTGAGCAATCGGAGTGATGGAACTGACAATCAGAGCGAAGCGCCGAAAGATATCGGTGAAGCTTTGGGTTATGAGGAGAGTTATGAAGACGACGACGGCAACAATAGCTTTAGAGGCGGTCGAGGTCGAGGGAATTTCAGGTGGGAGCATTCATCTACCGTTTACCATTAACACCAACTGTTCACAGGCCGGTCGATATTATAATATGTATAGGCCATAATAATGTAATCTGCGCGGTATTTTGTTCTGGCGGCAATAACATTAACCTTTACTTATATAATTAATAAATTGAAATAGAAGATAATGTTCCACGTTTTTTATAATTTCCATACGCTTTGCATTTGGTATTGATCAAATATTACTATGGCACGCTTTGTGTTTCGCAAAATGCTCGCATACACTCGATTATAAGGTTACTTTACTTGATATGTATAACAATTATAAAATGTATAATATTTTGGCACAGTTAATTCACTATTCAATTTTGTTGGTATACAAATATTTTTACAATAATTCAGAAATATATTTTTAAAAGTCTTGTCCATATATAGATGCGCAAGTATTACACATTTTGAAAAGCTTCACTCATGAAGTCCAGCTACAATTTTAATTGATTGCAACCTGATTTCTGTAAATATTTAAATTTTTTCATAAATCTATAAATTAATAATATTAGGTATTTTTATGTCAAAGTAATCTTTTGTTATTATCCCAAATTTTTATGTTTTGTAACATACTTTCACAAAATAATTGATTAAAAATTTTTCATTGTTCTAAGCAATCCTTGAAATTGTATACTTTTTAGTAGCTCCTTGATTGACATATCATGCATGCATAAGTAACATATTATATTTATTAAAAGAAAGTCAGAATTCTTCAACTGTATGTTGGAAAAATTTTAAATGTGCACATCAACATGATATCCCAGTTTGACTGATTCCTATGATTGATACCTCTAAGTGACAGATAAAATGCAATTTTATAACATGATATATTGTCTTCTAATGTATGAACTGTTAACAAATTTTAGGCTGTGGAGCTAAAGTCCACAAGTGTATTATCAGATGAGCTGCCTATTTCTAAAAATGACTCGTATGCAATACACAACAGCAGAGAAGAGTGATACTGGTATTAATAAAGTGCATTATTTGAACATTGGGAGTGTAGTGTTTACTGTAATATTTTGTTTAAGTACTTAATAATATGTATTTAAATTTTTAAATATGAATATATGAAACAGTTGGAATAATCATTTGAATAATTTATTCACTGACCTTGGTCGAAAATAAGAAGGCTGTTTCAATCCCAAACTATGATTTTTTATTTATTTCAAGACACTTGTCTTGTTCACTAGTTGCTATTTACACATTACAATATTATGCACTTCAGTTGACTGAGTTAAAAAAGAGTACTCTTTTGTAATTCTGTAATTAGTTTGATGATGATCAGATATTGTTCTCAATTATCAAGAGCAGGAAATATCACCTGAGTGTAAATGCCTTCCTTTGCCAAATGAACATCATTTGTCTTGTTGCCTTAATAAAAAACATGGCTAATCGGCATGTAGTAGTAATGTCATATGTATGTTCTAAATAATTATACTCTTATCTAAGATTAACGCTGTGCAAAAATAAAAATATAACATCATGAATATTGAAAAATATTTATTTCGCTGTAATAATACATAACTATAAATTAACTTTGTATTGTGGAATTGTTTTGATATATGAGTTTGCAGTAATTATGTAATATATATATTCTTTATATATATATATTCAATAAAATATTTGAGTTATGTTTATATTTTACATCTCTTCTATGTACGCATATAACATATAGCAGATTGTATGTGACTTAATTGATGTCAGCAGCTGCCTAAATACCGTTCTATTGAATTAATAACATGAGATTTTCACCTGATGGTAACCTAAGTTACAGCCCATAACTATGTACCGATACTTAGGATAATATATATACACTTTATAAAATTGTATTCATGACACTGAAACATAAATTGTTTAGTTTCGTTACTGCATCGGTCTGAAGCATCACGGATCTCATTGAATCTGCTAATTGTAACTAATTTTAAGATTTGCATTAGAGAATAAATAAATATAGGGTGGTAACATTATCAAATCCATTACAACATACTTATCTACAACCGACACATTTTTTCTAAATTTAAAAAAAAAATCCTTCTGGTTCGTAACTAAGGTTTAATTTAGAGCATTTCATTAATTCATTGAAATATTGACATAATTAAAAAAATATAATACATTCTCAATATTCTCTCCCACCTACCCTGTTCAAAGGGTTTATCCTTTTTACAAATTTTTATTGTAATAAAATTTTGATTTGTTTGTTATCACAATTTTTAACATTTTATGTTGAAATTTATTTTTCGATGTGTGCAAGTAAACACATTGATATGTCATAAATACCGAGCATAAAAGATAAGAGGATTTTACTCCACTAAGAGATCTCTTATACTAAATTGTTAATCTTATAAAGTTTTATGTTTGACTTTCAAAATAGTTGCTACTTTCCTTTTGCAATTGCTTACTAAGTGCTCCTTGCCGCTACCTCTGAAGGAGTTTTGTAAAATCCATTACTAGCTGATCTCTAAACGGCTGAAGCAATATCTCCTCCAAATCTCAATTGTTTATGTCTAATAGTGTTGGATATCTCGTGATAAGTTGCTGAATCCTTGGATAATGGGGATCCATATAAATATATACGTTAAGAAGAGACAAAACTTATTTATACGTGTGACAACAAATAGAAAATTATGTATGGAAATTAATTCCGAGATTACATTTGGTAGATTTTTGCATAGTTTATAAGAAATTATAAATATATACTTTGTGTTTAAATTTTATATTTTCTCACTTGTGAACATACAGTGAAAAGATGAGTTTTGTGGAATACTTTACATAACACTAGTATCTAACGGTGGAGTCGGTTGATGTGATAATGATATAAACATTAAGGCTTCTTTACACATTGACAGAGAACTTTGGTGTGCCAAGATAGTATGTTAACCTGATAACTATATTTTGTTATATCAACAAAATGATATTGATCTTCCATCTAAGATATGATGCTAAGGAGGGCTTGGCTCTTCGTTGAGACACTGGGCCAGAGTCCATGAGCACTGGTGCATTCTGAAGCAAATCCAGAGGAATAATACATTAAAAGATACCACCAAGGGAGTTTAAACAATAATCTTACATTACCTCCACTTCGTATCGGAAGCTGAGTTTGTTTTGAATAGAGTAGATTCTAATACCAAGATTTCTAGTATGAGGAGGTAGGAAAGTATGAAAAAGTAAAAGATACTTATACTAATGTTCAGTCGAACACTATAGACACACAGGCAGTTCTGATAGATCAAGTGTATTGTTGTTGCTGATGATGCTCAACTACATAACTGTAACAACATTATTTCAATTATTTTATTTAACATACTCTTTATTAGTGGAAAGTTTGCTGCTTGAATCTGTCCAGAAAGATACCACTGCAGCTCTTTCCCTTTGGCACCGAACAGCAGGCAGTGTGTGCAGTGTGTAGACATTATTGTGTTTGTTGAAGTTCGCTGCAGCTAATGAAGTTACAGCAGTAACGAGATTGAATATCTTATATCCCAAAATGTCGTATACAATGTGGTCCAGTGTATGCGGTAGACCATCTTATCTAGCACCGAGTTGTTATGCGTGGGCACATCACTAACCGTCAGGTGAACAGACACCGCCACTTCGTTTGTTTGTCGTTGTGTATAAATGAATTAAGAACTCGCACCTTTTTTCTGTTCCGTTACTGATGTAAATTGTTATGACCTCATGCTTAGCTGCCATCGGAGGTTAAAGTTTTTCTCAACTGGAATATGTTAATGGTACACAATGTGTGTACGTGTGTGTGTAGTTTTTGTGAATTTATATTGCACCAATAGTTTATTGTAAAAGTTCAAACAAATATGGTTTAACTGATTGTAATGAAACATTGACTCGATGGACCGTTGCTTAGTAACGTGTGAACATCTCCAAAATGCAAAACAAATACGGCGGCACATACTCATACATCATCATGAACCATGCAAGTCCAGTGAGTGACACTCGTAGACCCCGAAGGTCGCGGTCACGTAGAGCGGCGTCGGCCACTTTATGGAGAACCTTTTCTTCTCGCTAACACGCTTTGTAATATTAGAAAAGAAATCGAGTAAATTATATCAGTAGGTATAAAATTAATTTATATGTTTTATGTTTCCTTAGCAGGGGCCGCGGCAGGGGCCCTCCGCTCGGCTGGATGAACGGCCCCCCGCCCCCGATGCGGTTCCGGGGCCGGGGGTACGGGCCGGGCGGTCCGCCGATGCGAGGCAGGGGATTCTTTCGCGGCCGAGGAGGTCCCCGCTTCGGACCCACGAATGGACCCGGTTTCGACTCCAACTGGGGTCCGATGGGACCGCCGCCCGGCATGATGGGTGGCCCGCCGCCTTACGGCCCCCCGCCGGGTATGATGCCGCCTGGTGGTCCGATGGGCCCGCCCCCAAATATGATGGGTCAGCCACCCCCATTTGCTGGCCCTCCAGGGATGCCTCCTCCTAATATGGTAAATGATTATGATTTTTAGTCTTTTCAATGCGAGTTCTTCGTTGTCGTCCGGTTTATCTTTTTACTTCCAACTGTTACTAGTAATGAGTAAATACCGTATTCACAAACGAAACAAGAGCTGCAGTGGCCCTTTCCGTTCATAAAGATTTTATTTAATTTAGATTTGTGTACACTTTCAGCCCACACCGGACCTGTGGGTGGAGACAAAGTCGGACACTGGAAAATCATATTACTACCACTCCAGGACCAGGGAGACCACGTGGACGAGACCAATAGAGGGTCCTACGTGTAAAGTTATAACGCAAGCTGAAATGGAAGCCATGGCTGTCTCAAGTGCAGTATTTTTTGTTGCTTGCCTTACCAGTTCACTCCATGCAGCTTATTACATTTTAAAAACTGTTCTCTTTCTTCATTTTATTTTAGGTCAACAAATACCAGGCATGACCGGACCTCAGTCTATGATGGGGGGGCCACCAATGGGCGGCCCACCTATGGGCGGTCCTCCTATGGGAGGGCCCCCGATGGGAATGATGAACGGCATGATGCCCGGTGGCATGATGCCGCCGGGTGTGACCCCCGGTCCCACTCAGGGTTCAGTTCCGCCGTTCATGACACAACCACCACCATGGATAAAAGAAGGTAAGGGTTAATTTTTTTAAAAATTATTAGACTTCTCGTTTCTAAAAGTCATACGAGTCGAGAGAAATGTTGTGTCGTGCCATTCTTTTCTATCTGCTTTTATTCTTACAAACTTCAGATAGAATATGGACCTCATGATGATGTTGAATTTGCTCATCTCCTTGCATTGTGTAGTATAAAAAGTTTAAAGTTTAGTGCATACTTACATACATTTTTTTTTTATATTATCACACCTCATTCCCAGTGGGGTAGGCAGAGACCACCTTTCTCCACTTGCTACGATCCTGGCACAGCTCTCTCGCTTCCTCCACTTTCATGAGCGTCTTCATGCACGCTCGTCGGTTGCGTGTGCTTTTGATCCGGTCTTTCTTTAGGACATCTCCGATTTGATCGGAACATGTCCGCCTAGGTCGACCTGCACCGATTTTTCCAATCATTCTTAGCTCGTATATCTCTTTCATTAATCTTCTATCATCCATTCTTTCGACATGACCGAACCGCTTCCTTATCACACTGTTCCTCACTTTGTCCATCAGCTTTACTCCAGTTATACTTCTCAGGCTTCTCATCTCCACAGCATTAATCCTACTTTCATGTTTCTTCTAAAGTTTAGTGTGCAAATTTAATACCTAAGTAGTATATTACTTTATCTATACTTTAATGTGAGGGATGAACAGATATGCTGTCTTTGGAATGCTACCCTCTGACAGGAAGCAGGTTCAAGCTCAAGATGGCTGCTCTAAGCTTTTATTATAGTTCATAGATTTTCTGGAAAATATTATATTCATAAATATATAATAATATTATATTCAATGTGAACAGTTGTTAATCATTTTGTAGGTTTGAAATAGCTTGTTGGATACAGAGCATGTAGACCTGGAGTGTGCGATCTACTATTACAGAAATGTTTAAAGTAAAACTGTTCCTTTGTCTGTTGGTTAATTATTGACACTGGACCGACCGTATGCGTCTCTGTATAGTTACATGTGTGCAAAGTACAAATGTTCATGTTTTGTATATGAATTATTAATTTCACACAGTGGGCAACAACAAAGAAAAACAGGACTCATCCAGTCCCAAAGATAGTGATGATGCACCCCCTGGTGAAAGCACACCGATCACACAGTCCAATGGTGAGATTTTTTTATATATTACTGTACAGCGATAAAAGGATAGTCTGGCTTATTTGACATTTCTTTGAACCATAACCATCATCGCTAGTTTACGTCCCCACTGTCCGGACACGGGCCTACCCTCAAAATGAGGACGAACTTTCTTTGAATAACTTATGCTAGAAAAGTTCTGAGAACGGACGGACATCAATGCTGCTAATGTGTAGCTCTGTTGCCATAGGGGCTATTCCAGCTGTCTCAAGTGTAATGGAATAGTTTGTATTTAGAACATTAACATAATTCACAAAGAAGATTTTATATATTTACTCTTTTTATTGTAGGTTCTCATTTCCAAGAATTTATTTTATTTTAATCTAATACTGCTATAATTTTTTAAGTATAGTCCAATTTTGTGTTTCTTTAGAATGAGTATTTATATCACAAATTTCGCCATTGTGCAAATAGTTATTTTACACCAGAAAATGCAGTTCAGGCCTCATCTCTTTGTTTTTAATAAAATCTATATATATTATATTTAAACGATTTACCTTTCATTGCCTTTTGAGATACTTCAGCTCATTGAACATGGTAATAATCGCTATGCAGATATGAACTTCTCAGGTGCCGGTGGGGGATTCTCCGGACCGTGGGGCAACTGGGGCTGGCCACCGCCGGGTGTCGGCCAGCACATGCCTCCGAACGTGGGACCGAATGCTGCGAGCGCGGCCACATCCATAGCACCGGCGGCTATTCCTGACAAAGGTGAGATTGAAATAAATTTAGCTCAAGTAATGTACACATCAGAGCATTGGGAACTCCTTATTTTTCTTATTAACACTTTACAAATACATTATGGTGTACTTTATGTATTATTGAGTTGATTTATAAAATATTATTAATACTCTATAAAACAACTGCCATTTGCTTGTAGCATCCTGGTTGAATTTCGAGACTATGTGATGGATATTAAACACTACCTTAATATAAAAATTCTGCCATTATAATAACATTGCTATTTTCAGACTTGTACTTGACAATGTGTGAACGCTGGCATGTTCTGCGTAAGCAGTATTCACTTCACTTATGCCCCATTGTAGGCTGTTGTTGAATGAAAATATGTGTTCAATAATAATTTCAAGTAGCAAATATTCAAGCTAAGTAAATTTACCTAATGGAAGTACTTAATCTTGCAAGCAATTTTTTTTCAGGAGCTGCAACTCAGCTATCCCAAATAAACACAGCGGCGATGGTAGGGGAGGCTACCGTTGTAGAGTCGACTCCACCAGCGGCAGCGCCGAAGGAGGAGACGGTATTGTTTTCTTCTTTAATCGCACGAGGATATATATATATATATCTCCATTCAAGTTTTTTTTTTATATATATATATTGTCACGCCTTTTTACGGCCTGTCACGCCAGTAGGGGTAGGCAGAGGTGAATAAACACCCACATTTCGCCAGATGTGGTCAGATTAGGTCCCATGTAACAGGAGGCGAGCCTGTTCCCACTTTATTGGGGCCACCACACACACACACACAAAGATGATTTCAGTGTGCGGGTTTCCTCACGATGTTCTCCTTCACTCTTTGTATCTCGCTGTTGTAACTAAAGTTCACAAATGTACATAACTTAAGTATAAAGTCATCGGTACATGCCGAGGTTTGAACCCGCGACCTTCAGAATGAAAGCCGCACGCCCTAGCCATTAGGCCAGCGAGCTACTCAGTGAAGTAAAAAATTCAAGTTTAAACTTTGTAATTCTCAAAATACAATTCTCCTTTTCTTACCATTACTTTACTAGTTACTTAACTTCCATCTTCCTTTCCGTGCCAAAGCTGAAACGACGTGCAGGTCACATGATCTTGCACAGCAATTAAACAATCAAATGCTAGCTTGATAGAAATTTTAATGTCTCAATCCTAAGTGTAAAAATGCAATTATTAGTATACAATACATTGTCGGCACTCCACAGCCTGGTAAGATCATAAAAATTTAATTTAGAAGTACCTTTAATACTCTTTTGGACAAGCTTCTGTTGGCTCTTTCCACAAACTGAACGATCTGTTTTAACTTGAACCGTTGGTATAGGTGATACCACCGGAGCTTGCCGCGCAGGCGGCGGAGTGGACCTCCCATCGCGCACCCGACGGCAGGCCATACTATTACAACGCGGAGAAACAGGAGTCCGTGTGGGTGAAACCGGCGCCCGTGAGAGAATTAGAGGGTGAGGAGTACTTTTTTATCAGAATCTTCTGATGCTGCCGAATGAATATAAGATAAAGATAGAGAATACAGAAATATCTTCAACATGCATGAAATGAAACAAATGAACTTATTTATACTTTTACTTTGACAGAGCTGCAAGCAAAGATTGCAATGGAAAAAGGTGAACTGCCAGAGAAGAAGATAGGGACAATGGATCTTGACGACAAGGTTGAAGGTAAGTGAAGTAAAAAATTCAAACAGCTAATAAAGAGCTCGAATTGAAGTTTATTAGTTTTATATGATAAGATATATGAATCATTCACCTTTAGGTTATCAGGGTTGGCCGTTCGTTTTTTGCGGCTAAGAGAACTAATGTATCACTTCCTCAGAATCGTTCATTATTTTGCAAATATTTCCTTTCAAGCCCCTCACTATGATTTTAGGAAACCTTCAGCCTAGTCTAAATTGATTTTATCACCGACGTATGAAACTGAGGCTCCGTTACCATTTAAAAACACAATGTCATTCCTGTATTATGTTAGATAATCGAAAACACATTTGTTTTTTATAGTGATAGATGTGGAGGCCCACGCGGAGGCGCAAGCGGCCACCGCAGCCGCTGCAGAGGCTTCCCGCCGCGCCACCGAGCGCGAGAAGGCCGAACGCGAGCAGGCGGAGCGCGAACAGGCCGAACGAGAGCAGCAGGCCGAACGCGAGAAGGCAGAACGGGAGAAAGCCGAGCGAGAGAAAGCTGAGCGCGAGAAGGCGAAACAGGACCGCAGCCGGCCAATATCCAGCACGCCTATAACGGGGACGCCGTGGTGAGTATTGTTGATAACATCATTATAACCTATATATGTCCACTGCTCATAGCTATCCCCAATCTATTTCTCGTCGGCAGTTGTGATGCCATCTGTATCCAAAAATTCCTTCCACCAGACCGTTAGTCATCTATTTTATTAGTCATCCTAGCGGGCGGTTGTTGCGCATATGCAAAAATGTGGTCCCCACATAAATGTGTTTAACCCCTAGTAATCGATTGGAAGGGCCCACGGTCTACGGTGATAATAGTGACGAAGGGAATATAATCATAGTGTCACATATAATAGTGTGTTATGTTCGGCAGGTGCGTGGTGTGGACGGGCGACGGTCGCGTGTTCTTTTACAACCCGACAGCTAACTCGTCGGTATGGGAGCGGCCACCACAGCTGGTGGGGCGCGCCGACGTCGATAAGGCGGTCAGCCAGCCGCCCGTCGAGCTGCAGGTGACTACCGCACGGTTACTTTCCCTTTTAGAAAAACTAGGAACCTTATGCTCCGGTTGTTAAAAGAAAAAGGAGTGACCGTCAACTTCGCAATTTCTACCATTTTAGCTCAGGGTCGCATTCAGCCGTGTACCTCTTCAGCTGTGTTATAAGATCGAAAAAGACAGTGTCATATCTCATGTAACTGTCATTGTTCTTGTACAGCGCAAAGACAACGCGACAGGCGCCGCGGTAATAGCTGTGGGGGCGGCGACGGGCACCGGGGCGGCTGTGAAGGCGGCCGGCGCGGGCGCAGCGAGCAATGGCGAGCTGAAGCGCAGCGCGGACAGCGATAGCGAAGACTCGGACCACGAGCCCGCGAAGAAGCACAAGGCGGACGCTGGTGAGGACTAACAGATTATATAGGAACAGAAATTTAATGTTTTTTTTAGTCACGCAGCTACCATCGGGTGATTGTTCTGTTCGTGTCGTTTTGTGTAAATATATAAAAATAAAGTTATGAACATGCTTTATTTGTGTCGAAGCTTAAATCATTTTGCACACTAACGTGAGTGCGTCGCCAGCAGCTGCGAAGAAAGCGGTGAGCGGCGGCGTGATAGAAGCCGGCAAGCAGGCGGCCGTCGAAGCGGAGATCCGAGCTGCGCGCGAGCGCGAGCTGCTGCCGTTCCAGCAGCGCGTGCGCAGCTTCCTGCAGATGCTGCACGAGAGCGAGGTGTCTGCCTTCAGCCCCTGGGAGAAGGAGCTCCACAAGATCGTGTTTGACAGCCGCTACCTGCTGCTTAACTCTAAAGAGAGGAAGCAGGTCAGTACACAACTACACATTAATAAATACCACATTCGCACATATAAATAACTAAAGAATAAAAATATGCTGATGTAATTCCGAAAAACATTACCTCGGGTTTTAGTGCGTAGTCTATTTAAAAATATCTGACTCTCCCCCCCCCCCACACACACACACATATGTTGTCACGTCCGAAGGCGACGGGCCACCTGTGCGTGCAGCAAGCAATGTAAACACATCATAATTATCACTGCATTGTTATTCCATTGAGTGAATGTCTTGCTTGTTGTTGGTTACTTGGACTGGAATATGTTATGGTTATGTGTTCCAATCCAAACTTAATCAAATGTATCAATTAGTACCGTACAGTGATGTGCTTGGCAGGTGTTCGACAAGTACGTCCGAGAGCGAGCCGAGGAGGAGAGGAAAGAAAAGAAGAACCGGCTCCAACAAAAGAAAAATGCATTCAGACAGCTGATGGAGGAGGCGAAGCTGCATTCCAAGTAAGTACCCAGCTCTCACGTGCTCTGCACGTACAAACGTAATATTGTACAGTAAATAAAACTAAACGTAATCAATATCATCATCAACAGCGGTTAGTTGTCGTCCTAGGCCACCCCCAAAGATCTCCATATCGTTCGGTCAGAAGCTTTTCAGAGATAATAAACTCTTAAAAATAGGTGTATTCATAAGGAATACATTGTCAGAGTTAAATATATTAAAATAAACATATTAAATATAGTTCGGATAAATAGATATTCAACACTCGTGATATTTTCTGTACATGTAGGTCTTCCTTCTCTGACTTCTCGGCGAAGCACGGCCGCGACGAGCGGTTCAAAGGGATTGAGAAGGTGCGCGATCGAGAGAAGTTCTTCAACGAGTACATCGTGGAGGTGCGCAAGAAGGAGAAGGACGACAAGGAGAGGAAGAAGGAACAGGTGAGTGGCCAACCGCCGAGCGCCGCTATAGCGAATTCCCGCCGACGGCGCCGCGAGGTGGCTCGAGGAATTTGAAGTTGCTGGATGCTATTTGCTCTAACTAGCTTTATATCAATACCAGGGCAGGCAGTATGTCTCTGTTGCTGCAGACCATCTAAACTACCACCGCAGCTCTTATTGCAGCGGTCAGGCAGTAGTGTGCAGACATTATTGTGCGTAATTGTAGAGTGCTATCACAAATTGAAAGTAAAGTAATGAGATGACATCTTGTGCTCAAGACGACGAGTACAAATAATTACAATATTAATAATTGTGTTCCAATGAATCCACTTGCTGGTAAGATCCCTGATACCAACTGGTTATATACCGTAGCCATAATATGATACATAAACTTGATTAGTAAATGATGAAAGTGTGTGTCACTGAGATATACCACTGTCTCAAGGTCAGTATAATGTGATGCTGTTCGAACATTGTAACCACTGACACAGTTTCTAATATGTAAGTACATATCATTGACAAGGTCAAATTTAAAGGCTAACGTTATAATAACAATTAGTTTAGGGTATAGGTTGGTTTAATGCCGTATCGCGTAGGTGATGGACCTGTATAAACGAGCAGCCAGCAGCTTCAAACTCCTACATACAAGTGTAATTCAATGTATACAGATCCCCTTTATATTTACTAAACAATTTCCATTAAATCCCACAAGTGGGAATCACAAGTAGAATAGTTCTCAATGATACTAAAACGAAGATATACCGGTTTACATAAATACGGTTACAGTTACCAAATTCAGTAACATCTCTAACATTGCCGTTCTTAATCTATTGGTAAATTAATATTTAATTATTCATTATTCAATTATTTATGAATTGAATAAATGTGATGTTGCCATGATGATGGATAATGTGCTGCCATGATTATGAAAGTTGTCTCATTCATTTCAAACTATAATAATACTACTACTAACAGTCCATATAATGATCCTGCCTCCGGGACTTGGGGTCTCTTACAAGGTCATGGTCATATTAATTACATCCAGCATGCTAGCCAAGTGAGTGTTGGTAGATCGTATGTGCCTTCGGAACATGTTCTTGATACTCCATTTTCCTTACATTATCTTCTTATATCAGTGGCTCGAGCTCTTCCTGATGCAGGATCAATCTCATAACTTGATTAAATTCCCCATTATTTGCTTTAAATGATGGTAACAAGCTTACAATCTTTTTTATTAAACGATGAGAGATCTCTTTGGTAATCACGGATGCACATACTCATCAGGAACTTCAGACAAACTAGTGACACGGTAACAGTCAATACAGATACATCTCGGTATACTCGATAGATCTAGGAACTGTTCAAAGATCTTTATAGTCCTAAAATTTCGAATATGGGAATCATTCCCAGAGACACCTTGGAACCTGAATTATATAAGCATACCAATTCATGCTATAGACAGAGGAATGTCCCTGACTCCACTGTATCATAAATCTAAAGACTAAAGTGTTTAATTATTGATGAGATGTTACCGGTAACAAATCACTACCATGCCTTTGAATTGAACAAAATCGAGTACTCGTCTCTACTATGCTGTATATCACATGTGTATGTTACACCAGTGATGAATGCCTGTCACTGGTAACAAAATAACAATATATAGTACCACAAATCTTGTTTCGCGCATACACCTAAAAAATTCCTGTTCTGGTTTGAATGCCGTTACCGGGATACAGAGATGTTACATCTTGCGTCTCAGTTGTGTGTACAACCTATCCATTGTTCCGTTGCGGTCCCTCCTCATGCCTACAGCGAGGCGCGCCGCCCGCCGCCCGCCGCCCGCTGTCCGCTCCGTCGCTTGATATAATGTCCCCATTGTCATCTCGGACCGCCTCGGCTTGAGATCAGTATCAGACTCCACGTGGGGTTCAGGTTCAATTCCTTTTCAAGTTTTACAAAGATTAATGAAATCCCGCTGGGGTGTGGCTTGTGGGCAGGCTCACACCACTGCCACGCAGACCGCTGTGCGAATATATTGTGTTTGGGTAGTTTACGTTTGATGATATTCATTTACAGTTTTGTCTATAATGTTGAAAATATTTCTTTTCCTGTAATAGTTTCGTCTATGATATGGAGTTGGGTTTGGGTTTTTATTTATTTATTTGTTTGTTTGTTCATCTACCCTACATTTCGGTTATTTGACAATTGGAAATAGTACCCAATCCCAGGTCTGGATCAGAGATAGTTTTAGAATGTTCCCCGCGCGATCACCAATGCCGATATTATATGATTGCGAATTTGACACGACAGCGGGCGAGCTTCCCGATCGTGCTTGTCGCATTCTATTTACCTTAGCAAAGCGAATAATCCGTGCTCTATGTGTCGGTGTGCGCGCGCGCACGCGGCACGTTGTGAACGCGCGCGGTGTGGTACCTAGCACGATCACGGGGACTCAGCCCCGATGAGAACCCGGCACCACGTGGAGCAGCCCGCGTAGGGCGGGCGGCGGAAGCGCGGTAGGTGCACGGCGGCACCCGCAGCGCGCCGCGCCGCACTGCACCGCACCTCACCACCGGACACGCAGCACCTGCCGGGGCACCGGGCGCAGCACCCGACGCAGCCCCAGCCGCAGCCCCCGCCGCCGGCGCGCACGGGACGGGGTGGACACGCGATAGGTACACGCACTCGCAGGCACACACGCACATACACACACACTCCCATACACACACGCCCATACACGCAGGCATACACGCACATACACACACACAACACAGTACGCGCTTCATCGAAGAGCAACCAATTGTTCGCTGATAGAGCTGTCACGTTGTGCGGGAGCACGCAACAGCAAACATCATGTTATTGTATATTAATGCAAACAAACAAACACAATGCACAATTTGTTCACAAATGTTGAAAGCGAACTTAGGCGCGGCGGTGGAATGTCCTTCAATCCGGAGAAAGAACAGTTTAACATTACACAACTTTATATAAAGCTCGTGCCGTTACTTTCTCAGTCATGTTAATCACCACCACTTGATATATCTTTATCTGTTTAAACAGAATGAACCGAATGTAAGAGAGGGAAACTAATTTGTGTAAAATGGAAAGTCTTGGTAGTCGAGCTGCGCTCTGACCAGCTCCGTGGCCAGTCGGCCATACTTCGATGTACTCGCACACCACTCGCCGGTATCCGGTATCCGGTATCCGGTAGCCGGTGAACTAAATCCTTCGCCAGTCGGAACATTTAACGCACACACAAACAACACTGCACAATCAACGATCGAGAGACCACGTATTGCCCAAATTCTATGTCAGTTCTTCCCCTGATAGAAGCATTAGGATGTAGTGTTACCAGTCTAAAATTACCAAATTAAAATCTAGACGTTTCTGTTTTGTCTTTTTGGAAATAGAAAGATTTGTATGAAGCTTCAATTAACAATATCACTAGACGACGGAGGCGGACACTAAAACTGTAAACACGTAAATACTAATGAACGAGCAGTTTCACCAAAAATATTTAAAAATTAACTAAAGTAGCAACTTCTAGACAAAGTCACTAAAGCAGGACGTAGTTGAAAAAAAAACATAATAGTAACTTCTTGAAAAATTACTAAAGTAGTAATTGTAGAAAAATTCTTACAATAAATAAATACCAAAGCAGTGGGAAGGAAGAAAAATTATCACAATGGTAACGTTTTAAAAAATACTAAAACTTTAGCTATTGAAGAAGAAAAATTACCGAAGTGGTACCTTCCAAAAAAAAATTATTTTTAAGGACTTTCAAATAACTAGAAAGAGACCCCGTGATAGACTAGTAATGAACTTTTAAAGTTCAGGAATAACATTAATATCTCGATTACAAACCAAGGCGCGCGCGTGTGCGTGCGTGCGTGCGTGCGTGCGTGCGTGCGCACGCGGGGCCGGAGACAGCGGCGCGCTTGCGCGCGTATTTCAATTAACCAAAAAAACTATTTTTATTTTTGGTGGTCATACACGATAGCGGTGTTGCAATAGATTCATGCCCACCGATGGGCGCCCACCGGTCGAGACAATTATGAGCACGTTTTGAAGCGGCGTTTCAACGGCGGTAGAGTCGTTAGCTGCGCACGCGCACGCCCACGCGCACGCGCCTAGTGCTCGCGCTCGCGTCTAGTGCTATTGCGGCTCGAAGCGTGCGGCGACGCCCCGTGACGTCACAGTGCACGACTACATACAAAACAATTCCTGGTCATAGGGCGATACGAGGCTGCGAATCACCCCGTCCCCGCCTGAACTAAACTAAGGTTAGATTTAATTATAAACTATAAACGAAAGTAAAACAACAACAACAACAACAACAATTATAATATAATTGTAACACCGGCACGTGGCACTCCGTAGAGAGCGAATTGTTGTCGCGCGCCGATTGCCGTCGGTAAGTGGAGACCATGTACTTTGTTATTATGTAAACGATCCGCCCACGCCCACCGCACCGGCCCACCGGCCCACCGGCCCACTGGCCCACCGCCAGCAGGCGGCGAATTTGATCCGCATGCAAACAATTGAGTGGCGAGGAGTCCAATCGTCCCACGGAACGTTTCATTGGAGCCTTTGTTTGTTCGCGGAACTGAATGCCAATTAGATGTACGTACATACACATACATATGTGTGTGTGTGTGTGCGTGTGCGCATACATACGTACACACACACACGCACACATATGTATGTAAATAAATAATTAATGAATATTTTCTTTCAGATTTATTATTACATAGAATACATTCACAAAGATATTTTTCTTCTTTCTAAACATTACTATATTAATGTTGGATAAAAATATTTTTTACTAAAAAAAAAAAAAAACTCTTTGTGGACTATTTTCAACTATTAATTTTTTTTTTTTTTGATAATCATGAAGTCTATATTATTGTCAGTAAATTATAAAAAATGTTTAAAATATGTAAAACAATTTTTTCTTATCAAAGAAATCAAATGAATAAGTGTATTTGCAATGCATTAATTATACTGTTACGGGTAACACTGCCGTTATGTAAGTAATACAAGCATGCCCGTACGTGGTGCAGCCTGCAGCCTCACGAGGAGGTCACACATTACTCTATATGACGTCCGCCCTGGAGCACGGCGTGCAGTGTGCGTGCGTGCGTGCGTTCCGAATGGTAAGCGAGGGACCGGGGCCGAGCCGGGGCCGGGCCGGGGACGGAGGCGCTGTCGGGGCGGGGCGTTCCATCTTTATCCTAGGCAGCAAATGGCCTCCACATCCTCCGTCTCGATCAGTGTAGAACCTTAAGCAGTGAGGAAATCTGATCCACGTTACATTTACTGTTCACATACGGGCATGTTTGTTTAACGCATACAAAGAAATGTTTTAAACCACATTGTTGCCATATCACATTATTTGTTTTGCCACTGGCAACACCGCGGAGCCGTGTCCAACTGGACTTTATGGTGAGACCGGATGTAGACTCTGTAATGGTCTATACGTCCATATTATGGTTTATAGCGTGATGGTAATTGTTTAAATGATCTGATGGTATGTGTTGCCCGTAAGTAAGTTTTTTTCGTTTGTTTTGGAACAGAAGTAAAGTCGTAGGCTAAGCGCAAGCGAAAGCAAAGGTATTTACACGTACTTCACAGCGGTGAGGAGGTTTGGTCTCCAGCGCGAGAGACCCTCGACATCCCTTGTCTGTCTGCCTCCAGACTACCGACTCCCACTAACGTAAACTTGACACCAATTTTAGCTGATGTTGTGATAATGAGTTTGGGGTTGGTAAAGTCCGTTCAGAGTACTTCGCCTCCCATATCTTGCTATCCACCACACTGAACCAGGCGTGGCTGTTCCAACACAGTGTACCTCGTATCAAAGGCTATAATCAACAGTTGCGGAGAAAGTAATCTTTGAACCTTCCAGCTTCCAGCCGACCAGCTCCAAGCTTATATCGTTGTCTTTCTTTATTCACCGAAGGTCGATTCTGTCTTATTGATGGCTACCACGAAATATTCTGATGACGATCCATACAATATTCAACCCCCACTGAACACGCTATTACACTGAATACACTCCCATTGAAAACCAGACGTGGTAGAGACGTGCGGTTTGATTCCCACCGAGCTGCACGCGGAACTCGAACTTCGAACCGAAATATTACAAGGACAGCGTAAGAGTAAACAAAATTCGGTCACTTGGTGAAGCTGGTGCATAAATAGGCTCAACCCTCTCTATGTGAGAGAAAGTCCGCAAGGGAGGGTAAAGAAAGCATCAGCTTCTACCGTTCATCGATGGCAATGGCCGGGGCGCAGTGCGCAGGCGCAGCAGCCCGCCGAGTGCGGCGCGGCTGCGGGTCCCGCGCGACTCGACCAGCCACAGCGATGGGGAATCGAGCCATAACAACGGCGCACGTGGTACATTGATGGCCTTGAACCTCTCCTAGTGTTACGTCCCACTCCCAGATGTGGGAACATTAAGTGGACTAGACCAATTATCGTTTTTTATATTTAATATATATTCAATTATATAATTATGTTCAAATGTGGTGTGTTGTCCCTTAAACTGTGGGATGTTGATGTCCACTGTTGGGCATGAGCACGGCGACTTTCTGATATAGATGCGATATAAACGTCCATTCCTGACGTGTTGGTTTTTTATTGTAACGTATCGCTGGTGGGGCGGGCCGGTCTCTGCCGCTGGAGACCGCTGGAGACCGCTGGAGACCGCATGGTGTGCGCCGCGTAGTTCCGCCGCAGCGTGCCAACACTACCTTTACTTTCGCTAAGCAACTAATTGAGATGTTTTCTTTCAGGAACTAATGACTCTTTCTATCAGCAGCGTCTAATAATGTTTTCATAATTTCAGCAGTTAATGACATTCTAATCAATTTCCTTCTAGCGCCATTGCGTATTTTAAAACAAAGGTACGGCGGCGGGCCGAGGGTGGGGTCGGTCGGGGAGATGTGGGACAGTGGCAATGCTCCGCGATTTAAAAAAAAGCACAATCCATAGAGGATGCGATAACAACACTGGCACACTCCCCGAATCCCCTCTTCGGCCCGGCCCGGCCCTGTCCGGCCCGAAGCGCGCCGGGTGTGGGCACGGTCTGATGGTGATCAATCTTCTTCTAGGTGAAAACGGAGTTCATAGCGCTTCTAAAAGAAAAGTCGGTGGGGAGGCACTCGAGGTGGGCCGAGGTCAAGAAGAAGGTGGACCTCGACTCGAGGTACAAGGCGGTCGAGGGCAGCGCCCTGAGGGAAGACTACTTCAGGGAGTACTGCAAGCTGGTAAAAGACGAAAGGAAGAAGGATAAGGATGGAAAGGAGAAAGGTGAGGCTTGCGATACAGCACAAGCCTGGTGGTGGTGTGGCGTTTGATTTAGCCCACTCACCACCACGGCATTCAAAGGGTTGACGAGTAGTGACACCAGCGGTAGGTGTCTGATGCTGCTGACCGTCTTGGTACACCGCCGCAGCTCCTATTGCAACACGAACACAGTAGTGTGTGAATATTACTGTGTGTACTGCACTACATCCCATGTCTCAAAGCGACGAGCGCAACGACACTGCGCTCCTCGTATTGATACAGAACGCGTTGAGTCTCGTTACCGTGGTAATCACCTGCTACAGCGCATGGCACTTCAAATCTATTCAATGTGTATACTCATTGATGCATTGATGCGTGGCGGTCGGCATGTGGTGCGCACTACTGTTTGGTAGAAATAGGAGCCGCGGCGGCACCTGCTGTCTGGCGGGGTGGCATAGGCCGAGCAGCAGCAGTGTCGAGTTGCTGGATGTGACCAGTCCACGCGAGCCGTACTTGTGTGGACATAAATCGGTTGCCATTACTTGAAGCTCGGCTCCGTGAGAATCGAACCCGGAGCTCGCGGCAACTAACTGAGCATGCTATAAACCGTGTGGTACATTCGTATTAACGACACCGTCACACTCACACCAGCAGAGCGCGACCGGAGCAGCAGTAAAAAGGAGAAGAAGGACAAGGATAAGGACAAAGAGAAAGAGAAAGAGAAGGACAAGGACGGCAAGAAGGACAAGAAGAAAGAGAAGGCAGACGTGAGTTTATATGTAGTAGTACAGTCACATCCATTATACGGTTTACAGTGCGCTAAAGCCCTCTCCATTTCTGGCCGTTTGTATCAGAAAATGTTTAGTTTTTATAACGAAATTTTCTTTTATGTATTTTTTAAGGTTTCATGTTTTTTTCTATGTTTTATTTCCTATATTATCTTTCTAGTCTAAGGAACAAACGTCCGGTAGTTTGTTTAATGGTCGCCGCATCAGCTCACACTGACACCTTCCTAAGCAACCCTCTATTCTCTGATGATGTTGAGCGCTCGGTAGTCATTTTGACTCTCACAGCTCCTCTGATACAAGCAACCTCCTTTTTCCATCTCCACGCGGAGGTCACCATGGAAGGTGTCCTTCACTCCAGCTTCCCACTCTATAACGATCCACCCAGGGATATCTGTTGCACTTACTGATGCAACCGGACTTTAGTTCCTCGTGCATCAGAACGTTAGCCCCGCGTCGGAGCTGTGCAAACGTTTCAACCTGCATGTCCTCACAAGGAGCTGTTGCCTATCCCCCCACCCCCACCCTCCTTAACATCCTTCCGATCTCCTTAATATTTAACGAGCGATGTGTTTACCTGATGATAGGATACGCACATAATAAAGTACTGATAGTTCGGATGACATATACTTCACCACTTTGTCATCACATTGAGACCGAAAAGTCTTGTTACTCCAGTAATTAAGTATATAATTAACTGGTCATGATGTCAGGATGTTCACCCAACACCACTGCCCGCAATAACGCAGCGGTGGTTAGTGCGACGCACACTGCGCCACATTGAGATAAGTTGTTAAAGCTCGTTACTGCAGTAATTTCACCAATCCCGCCGTCCTTTCATACACACAGTGACGTCTGCACACTGGCAACTGTGACCCGCCATCGGCAAACTATAATACCTCTCTATATGTTTACAGATATACTAAACCACATATTTATTTTTGTATCATTTGTATGTACTGTATGTATGTATGTATGTATTCGATCTGATTGATCCTTACCTGTGTAGGAGAGGCACGGCGAATTCAGACCTTAACCCAGTGTTGGATGTGTTGCAGGTTCGCGCGTTCTAATTTAAGTGTTAAAGTGTTTGAACTTCTTTCTTTCTTCTTTAAATAACCCGTCGAGCGCATTGCGCGCGCAGCGTTACACGATTGTCGAGCCGACTGTCATAATCTGCGGGTGTCGTTGCCACCCCCGCGCGTGCGAAATTAAAAAAAAATACATCGTTTCCGGCGTGGTACGATTCGGAAGGCCACGGCACGGGTGCGCGGTGTTACAGTGTGTGTCGGTGGTTCGTGTTGAACGCGGCTGGAGGGCAAACGGAACTGCGCTCGGGGTGAGGTGTGTTTGCTATGGGGGGCGCGGCGAACCTACATCGGAGGCGGCTCTACCGGAACCCGCAGACTATGACAGGCCTCGCGGTGCTCGCGGTGCGCGCGGCTAGGCATTCTTATTTGCTCCTTTGAACCGGTGCACCGGGTTCGCTCGCCACCAGCTCGTGGTGACCGAATCCGAATCTATGTAACGTAATGTCGCTCGCGTTAAAGCGTTCATAATCTCGCATGCTGCGAAGTGCTGGCGTTATTGAACACTGCATCCGAACAGCTCCTGGTGTGAGGTACACGCTGCACCAGCCACGTGCCACACTGTTCAGGTCTTTACAGTCTCGCTCCTGTCGAGACGATGACCACTCCCCCACCCCCCAATCCCCCACCACTACCACAACGCTCACGCTGCATATAGATCCGCGTTGAATGATTGCCGATGCAGGTTCGCCTAACAGCCCCAAAATCAAATCACTAACACTCACTCTGACGTGCCAGCCTAACTCCGTTTGTCCGTCCACAGAAACAATTCGACCAATCCACGGAGGAGGAGAAAAAACAGCCCACACCCCCACCCGACCAGTGGGCGGAGATCCTCGGAATACCCGGCGAGAGCGAGGAAGACTCGAAGGAGTCTAAATCCTCGAAGCCTGCGAAGGAAAAGCGCGACAAGTCTCCGGAAGTGTCCGGCGAGTCCAGGTCCAGCACGCCGGAGGAGGAGGTCCTTTCGCCGAAACAACTGAGGTCCTCGAAGAAGGAGCTGCCGGCGCTCGAGAAAAAGTCCCCCATAAAATCGCCGCCGAAAAAGAGGAAAACGGAGTTCAAATCGCCGGAGCCCGAGGAGCCGGTAAAGAAGCCGAAGAAGGCGGAGAAAGTGCCCAAGACGGAGAAGAAGAAGAGGAAGAAGTCTGAAAAGGATTAGTGTTTGCTTTACGTGTTTTTCAAACACTGATCTCTGTAGCAGCGCCGCTGCGCGCTGCGGACTGTTAGGGAAACACACCGCTTACCCTTGTATCATCCCCCTGCCGCCGCGGGCCGGACCGCGCGCGCGCGCACCCGCTCGCGGCCCGGAGCCCGGGGCGCGCGGCCCGGTGTGCCGCGCCCGCGCACCGACGCCGCGCGCGAACGTCAGTCAACATTCGAAATACCCCCCGCATTGTTTTAAAGAAAAAATATGATTTGTTAGAAGTTGAAATCGTCACTTCGATTCGAGTGACGTAATTCGTATGCACTCAAGTCTGTCTACATAAGATATAACACAAGTTGTAAATAGGAACATGGCGCGCGTTAGTATTATTTAACTACCCACATTTTAACCGAGTTATTGTCGTCACTATGAAATAGTATTTTATATGTATATTCTAATAGTTAAGCAAGCTATTGCAACCGTTTTATTACTAAGCAGGATTGCCCGCGCCGTGGCGGACAGACTAAGCACAAACGGAACTCTGACTGCACGGGGGAGCGGAAGTCCCCGCGGCAACATCCGAACTTTGGACTCTCATAGAACTGTCTCTTAATTCAAGCATTATTGATGTCTACTTGTTGTTGTTACAAGGAATGTGATTGTTCACCTACCCGCGCACGCGCCCGCGCCCGCGCCCGCGCCCGCGCCCGTGTATGCGCACGCGCATGCGCTGGCTGAAGTGACTAGTTAGTAAAATTTTATCGCCTCAAACTGAATTTTTTATCTGTCGCCTTCGGGCTCTGTACATATGACTAAAAATGATGACGAATGTGCGTGTGTGTGTCTGTGTGTCCGTGTGGTGTCACTTTTCGATGCAATAGTTCAGTGTGATAGGTTCTCGGTCAATACGTTGCGAGGAGGGAGCGTGGCGGAAGTAAGGGCAGGTTTTAAAGCTTGTACGAGTTGTCTTTGTTACAGCGAGCGTCTTTATATCAAATTTTTGATGTATTGTATACGGACGTATCGTTCACGCGGGGCGCGCGCCCCGCCGCACCGCGCGCCCCGCCGCTCCGCGCGCCCCGCCGCACCGCGCACCCCGCCGCGGCGCCGAGCGCGTCGTTTCACGAGATTCCCTGTGCTTGTCGGAGTGTTCTCGCGTTACACTTTAGTGATGCGGTACATAGTCGTACATTGATGTTCAATTGTCTCGTCTTCTTCATCACCTCCTCCCCTCCACTGGTGCACACCGCCCCCCCCCCCCCTCCCCCTTCAACTCCGCCTCGCGTGGACGCCGTGACGCAAACGCGATACGAGTACAATAGAAATTCGTCTACAACGTTTTATATATATGTACCTCCTCATCAGCCGATAGGCGTCCACTGCTGGACGTAGAACATATATATATATACATACATACGAAACTTACCGCCTGTCGTAGCGCGGCGAATCTATGAAAAGGTGAAACCACCGGCCATTGTATGTAAGTGACATCCTGACGAGAAGAGTGGTGACCTCACGGGCGGTCCCGCCGGCAGTCCCGCCGGACGGAAGCCCACGCTTCATACCTTCTGGATTGCGTCACGCGATGTGGTCTGCCTCACTCGGTAGCGCCAGCTCGTGGCCGGCCCCGTCCGATACACCTGCCATACACCCCGTGGCAGTCTTGATGCGGCACCAGCTGCTCCTCCCCGACCCTCCTTGCTTGTCTACGTGGTCTGTATCGTGAAGACGTAATTTTTTTTTAAAAAAAATTGTTTAAAGGAAAAATATAGATTTGAGGATGCATTCTGAATGTTACTCGAGTGTGTGTATCGTTATAAGTGTATACAGGGTGTTAAAATTTTTTGCGTATTTTTTATTTCTATTATTATTTATCAACGTTAGAGCTATTTACTGAGTTAATTATTGTCGTCTAAATGAATTTTATATTACAAATGGTAACATTGTGCCGGTGTACCGGTGTACCGGTGTACCAGCATTGAGGGACCGGCGCACGAGCGGCGCGACCCGCGTCCGCCGGCTGGTTGTTGCTTTGTATTGAGAATTTTAAATTAAATAAAATTTGATATATATATATATATGTGACGTGACGTGGTGGTGAATGGTACATTGAACATGACCTGGTGCAACGAAACTCCTCGAATACATTCAAGGACACGAGTTGGAGATGAATTGAATGTGCAAAGCTTCAATACGGAATATTTCATTATTCAACCAATCGACAATATCAACACCCTGTATAAGTTAATGTAAGTTGTTTTATCTTTGACATTTATCGGATTTAAGTTCTCGTGCTGTTTGTGCGTGCGTGCGTGTGTATGTGTGTACATGTGTACGCGCGCCGGCGCACGCACGTGTACGCGCATGATGTATTGTGTAAAGGTAAACATTTGTAAATAGTGCTGCGTACCCAATGTAAAGTATCTTGGGGGAGCATGTGAATAAAAGGAAGTGTTTTATTTAGAGTAGTCTTTTATTTATTTATTATTCAATTGAATAAAGTAAGAGATTGATTTGATAAATTACTTACACACTGTCCCCTAAAGAGCTCACGGATATTAATCATTTTACCTCGATTATTCCCCCTACTTCTTTTCTTCATATTTCTGCTGTATACATGCTGCTGTTTAGAGCTTATTTCCTAAGAAGCAGCGGTTTCTATTTACCTAATTAACGACGCGGTCGGTTCCGTACAACTATAATTCTTTGTGTACATCGGTAATTCCCAATGTGGTCCGCGAGAGTGGATGGGGGCGTACGTTGGCGTGACAAAGAAATGGGGGTCCACAATTAAGAAGGGGTCTATGTGAAATTGGTCTATTTTCGATAGTGCTCCAAAAGTGTTGGATCTAATCTTTGTCAAGCTTTGGGGACATGGTAGTATTGAATCTACAGGAGGTCCATCGGGACCAGTTAAATTTTGAAAGCGGTCTATGAGAAAAAAAAGTTTGGGAACCTCTGGTGTAGAAAACATGTCATGTCCATGATAAATGGTTTTCATATTATCAAGAAGACAAAGGACCCGCACGTAAAGCCATGGTGACCAAAGACTTAATCCATAAGTCTTTGATCAAAACCATAGATTTAATCGCCTAATAATAATAGTTTTTAATTGTATGTCCTATCAAAAGCTGACACAGCTCGCACTTTTTATATTTATTTATTTTTTCCTTACGAAAGTTACAGCAGTGTGTGTGCAGAGTCGTCGCGGTCCGTGATTCCCGAACTAGGAATGTTTCCTGTATTTCCGAAATCTTGATTATAATTTGAGCAGCTTCAGTATGTCATCACACTTCCGTGTCCTTTTTCATCTGTATCGAAGCCGCTCATCTTGGGAGCGGATAGCTTTACATTGTTAAAAATCTAAAATATATTTCCGGTCTAGGCTAGTAACTTATCCGCAGACTGTCAAGTATAGAAACCAAATGAGTGAGATGAGTAGTAAAGTTGCATCAGCAGTAAGAAGCAAAGGAAACTATAGAAACGCCTCTCTATTACCGATTATCGAGTGACGAGACGGTCATCTGATAATTGACACGTATACGCATTACTATGTGGCGCTAGTTAGGACGATGTACACTGCACCGCATTGTGCAGTGTGCTGCGGTGATACCTAGACGGTCTCCGGCAACGAGACCTACCAGCAGTTATATTAAACGATTATGTTCTCCTCAGCAAGCAGACGTGAACGAATCCGTTCAGAAAGAGGAGGAGGGCGAGGTGGCGGTGGTCGGCGCCGGGAGCCCCGGCACGGCGGCGCGCGAGCGCGAGCTGCGCGCGCAGGCCTCCATCAAGGAGCGGGAGAAGGAGGTGCAGCGCGCGCTCGCGAACAGCCTGCGCGACCGCGACAAGGAGCGGGAGTACCACAAGAGGGATGAGGCCGTCCAGGTAACCCACCGTACACCGGACCGCTGTGTCTTATCTGTAGCCTATATTACCATTGAGCGTTAAGGTCAATTCCATTACCGTGGTAATAGCGCACTTTTCTACCAAAACAGTACACTACTGTCTTTATAGAAGACCGCCAATGTCGATATGACACATCAGACACAGCGAATTGCAGGTCATTTGCTATTACCTCCTTGCTCTCTTAGCTGCAAATACTGGAAGGACACTGTGATCATTGAGCGGCTGTGCGGGTTTCCCAGTAGTCGTTCCACTGATGATTCCGTGTACTTTTCATATCGTTGGGCTCTAACCTTTGGTAGTGGAGGTGAGACTTGGTGGTCAGTTTGGACATAGCTAAGTCATTCGATCGGGTCTGGCACGATGGTCATCTCTCAATGCTACCATATTGAGGATTCTCTAAAGGTTCGTGTCAGTGGAACACGATGTTCCTGTCCCGCAGAAGCATAAGACTCATCGTTGTTGCAGCAGCAGAGCAGTTGTGTCCTCCAAAGGCTCTGTGCTGTTGCCAATGCTGTTTTTGCTGCATGTAAATGGCATGCTGTCGACGGCGTTCATTACTATAAGAGTGACAGCACCAGCGGCAGGTCTTGGAGTGTCAAAGACCCGTAACAGTGTCGTTCAGTCTACTGTGAAGGAAACCAAAAAAATTTTGTGTCAAAGATTGAGAGATCATTTACCAAAGTTTATGCGATACCATTGAATGTGGCTCCTCAGTTCTCGAACGCATCTTTGACCAGCTCAGAAAGCATTGGGTTTTTTATTAATTGGGAATCATTTGGAGGACAAGCTGGCATCAATAAAACGATACACTATCATCGCGGAGCACAAATTGATGTTATTTCAACTACGAGTCCAACCTCACGTGGTTTACCGGTCCCCTCTTTGGGATGCAGAACCCAGGTCCAGCGAGAACCCTCAGACCTCAACCACAATAAAATGTCCCATGTAACGTCCAGTGTAAACAATCTAACTAGCATCGTGTTATCGTATCTTAGACGTATAGGAAATACTCTGTTAATAAGTAATACCTCCTGCAGCACTTCAACGCGCTCCTGGCGGACCTGGTGAGGAACCCGGACCTGGTCTGGCGAGAGGCCAAGAAGCAGCTGAAGAAAGACCACCGGTATAAGCTCGCCGAACTATTATCCAAAGATGACAAGGTAATATCCGTTTTATTGTTTTTTTTTAATATTTGCTTTCCTCTGGAATGTTCTCGATGTTTTCCGAAACACAGAGCAGACGTAGACCAGAGAGTTCAGCAAATGAAATTGCCGTGTGAATGCGCAGGAGCGGCTGTTCTCGCAGCACACGTGCGCGCTGGCGGGCAAGCGGCGCGACCGGCTGCGCGCGCTGCTCACCGAGCTGGCGGTCTCGTGCACCGCGCGCTGGCGCGACGTGCGCGACCAGCTGCAGCAGCAGCCCGCCGCGCCGACGTACACCAGCGCCGCCCAGGTGCGCAACGCAACCAACCGCACGCTCACACAGTACCCTGCAACACATTGCCTTCCTAACCGGCACAACGAGGTCGCGCCGGTTGGCACACGGCGTACGGCACCCACCACATGGAACTTGCCTCGGGACGCACGATGTCAAGTCGCGTTCCGCAGTAATTCCATTAGCTACAGCCTCACTCAACGCACAGTAACGGCTGCCCACTGCGGCCTCTCGGCTGCAGCTGGAGCCGCGCTGCTCGCTAGCGTTCTAACGGAGATCTGGTGTTGTGTAGATGGAGCGCGAGTTTCGCGACTACCAGCGCGACAAGCAGAGCGCCGCGAAGGCGGCGCTGCGGCAGCTGCTGATGGAGAGCCGCGCCATCACGCACCGCAGCCTTGCCGCCGTGAAGGAGAGCCCGGCGGCCCTGCGCGCCATACAGGACTCGCTGCAGCACGACGCGAGGTGCGCACCACCACCACGCTCCTCCACACCGCACCCCATTCACTCAACATACATCCAAAAGTACTGGAGCGGTCCCGTGCCCACAGCGACTCACGTGCACTGTGAAGATTCAGTGTTACCAGATTATCTTTATATATTAAGGGGCTGCTTCACAAGGACCCACTGTACTCCTTAATAAGCTGCTCCAACTTAACTGCCGTATTCAACGTTAGTTATCCACGATCTCGGAATGGGTTTAACTAGTGCATAAGTTACAGGTCTAGGTCGTCGGCCGCGTGACGATGCTGTTTGGCGGCGAACGTTATTTGACTTTGTTAAGGGGCACAAAGGGATACATTTTATTTACTTAAAGATTTAAGAGATTAAATTAAAAAATATATATATCTTCCCGCATGTTTCGATGTTGCCATATCAATCTTAACACATAAATTTAATGCTAAAAGTTTGTAAAACACAACGTTAAGGGGAAGTTTTGTTGTCAGTTACTTATTTAATATTTTATTTGGGCGTTGTGAAAAATACTCTTATTGTATTAATTATCCTAGTTAATATGTCTGGACCGGTATACTTCAGCATAATATTGTGCAGCTAGATGCGGGCAGCACAGGACCGATCGATGTCCAGCGGTGGTCGTCTGATGATAAATTAGAATTTGATGCACAATCTCGCGGTGTTTGCCTGTTGGAGAAAATACCAAATAAATTAAAAAAAAAAACAAATATAATTTTAATATTAAAGTTATACTGGTTATGACTTTAATTTTTTGCTAGTTTTTTTTTTATTAATAAAAAGTTGCGTTCCGGTCGCAGGTACACGGCGCTGGAGCACGCGCCCGAGGAGCGGCTCGCGAGCATCATGGCGCACCTGGAGGAGCTGCACAAGAAGGGCCCGCCGCCGCCGCCCACCGCCAGTGAGCCCTCGCGCCGCGTCAAGTGATCACACAATAAACTGCGCACGCGACCCGGCACACCTTTCATTGCAAACTCACCCGCCTCCCGCCACACCGACCCCCGACCCCCGTGCTGCTCGCCCTCCCGCACCAGGGCCTGACCGCAGGGGGCGGCTCGTGTATCGTTGAAGACAGTTCATTAAATAGACACAAAGGATCCCTTTTCTAGTTTTCACCAGGGGTCGGCAACTTGGCTCCGATTAAAAAAGCGACTCGTTGGATCGGTCGAAATATCTTTTGTTCCGAAAATAAAGTATTTTTAAAATATTAACCGAAATTGACTACTCCATCTCTTTCTTGGGCCTTAACTCTCGGGCGCCGCGCGCCGCGCACCGCGCACCGCGCACCGGAGCGTGTTGTGGCCGATTCGGTGCTGCGGCTAGGAAATTGAATAGGCAAAAACTAGTATATGTCCGTGTCACGCAGCACAAACACACAACAACAAACAGAAAGCAATAAAATATCCAACAACAACACGGCAACAAACAACGCACCGATGTTCGGCTACCACCTCACTTGGGAGCTGATGTTGGTTTGTACCAGCGGTCGGCAACCTCCTCGGTCAGGACAGTTGATATACTATATACATAACTAGTTAACTAGTAACTCGCTGCCGTAATGGTTAGAGCGTGCGGCCTTCATTCCGCAGGTCGCGGGTTCGAATCTCGGCATGTACCGATGACTTCAATATTGAAGTTGTGTACATTTGTGAACTTTATTTACAACAGCGCGATACAAACGGTGAAGGAGAACATCGTGAGGAAACACGCACACTGAAATCATCTTTGTGTGCGTGTGGTGGCCCCAATGAAGCGGCAACAGGCTCGCCCCCTGCTACATGGTACGTAATTTGACCACATCTGGCGAAAAGTGGGCGTTTGTTCACCTCTGCCTACCCCTACTGGGAAAAAGGCGTGATAAAATAAAAAAAATATTAAATAATAAATAAAACATTACTGGTGGCAGATCTCTTGCTGCACACCGTCTATCTACGTAACACTGCAGCGGACAGGCAGTACTGTGCAAACATTACTGTGATCCGGTTTGAAGGGCGCTGTGACTAGAATAATCAGCGGTAACGAGACTGAACATATATATCTCTAGCGGCGATAACATTGCGGTGCAGTGTATATATTCTAACGCCGCGTTGGTAAAGGCGGTCGTATCACTCGCCATCAGGTGAACGTCGCTTCGTTGAATAAAAAACAATATTAGATGGACTCGCTCACCGCCGGCGCAGCTTTTAGTTTATGGTTTCGGAGGGGCTTCGATAAAAACTGCACCTGAGGCAAAAAATATGTTAAAGTTGTTTTTTTTTTTTTCATTAATTTATGGCACAATATATATAATAGATGGTAAGAAAACAAGTAGTGCCCAACGTCACGCGATGCGCCGCAGAGCTGAGAAACAAACAAACAAGAGACAATACCGAAATAGGAAAAAGTAAACATAGAGATGTCACTATTACATATTTAACAGCAGATTACTAAGTGTGACATTGCATGGGTTGAAATTATGGGCGGTTTTGCAGACGAAGTCGGGTCACCGACAAGGGGATTGTGAAGTTTAGTTCTTTTAAATAATTTCGATTGCTTAGTGTTCGAGTGCTGGGTGAGAGAGAGAGAGAGAGGACGATGACGGAATAACAAAGAAAGTCCGTTGAGGGCGGCGTCACGGCGGTACTCTTGTGGTGCATGGATACACGACACAAAATGTTATGTTTAAAGATATTGAAAGAGTTATCGCGAGGATCTCTTTAGAAACATTCTCATTGTTTTTCTTAAGATATCGCCTAAAAAAGTTATTATACGTATAGTGTTTGTGATATAACGATGGTGGAAATAAGGTAACGGGCGGGAAGTCGGACTTTAGAGACAAGGTTTATTTTGGACAACGAGAATGGTAAATCTGCTTTATTATTGAGTAATTTGTAAAGTCTACATAAAGTACACGGCAATGTTCTAATAAAAGTAAACGGTATCTCGTAAGCAGGTCTTCATAGAGTTGTGACAATGGTGACAACGACAGTTTAGTATTTTCAGAAAGTACTTTTACATTTATTCAAGGCGATTGATTTAAGATAGAGATTCCACACGACGCAGGCAACCTCTACAATTAACCGAACATAGCTAACGCTTTGGAAAGGTGTTATTCTTGTTATTTATTTATTTATTTCTTAGGTCTACAATCAATAATACACTATTACATTAACTAAAATATACAAAGAATTTAAACAAGAAAATCTTAATACATGATTGTTAAGAAGTAGACACAGCATTCACTAATTGTACTCACTGTTTATGGTTAAGATAGGTTACAATAAATAACAAAAGTAATTGCAATCACTAAGCAGTAAAAGTGGCAGGTTTGCAGGAATGCAGCACTGCGAAATGTATACAATGAGTCCGCATGGATGTCGACAAGTTTACTACAGCACTTCAATAGCTTGCAAAGCCTAAAAACTGGAGAGTTGCAACCAAGCACAGATCTCCGCAGTGGCGGCGATAGAGGAGTAATCTCACATCTAGGAATTCTAATAGGTACCCTAATATTGAAACTGGATAGAAGTGAGGGGCAGTCAACTTTATTATTAAACAATTTAAACAAGAATATTAAGTCCAAAATATCCCTACGAGTGTCAAAAAATATTATCCTAAAGTAGTCAAGTCTATCAGTATATGAAAATCTTCGCTCAGCTCTACCGATGCTTCTAGAAAGGTGCCAGAGAAACCTATTTTGAATTCGCTCCAACCTCATGATATGCACAGCAAAGTGAGGCCGCCAAACTATTGAACAAGATTTTTTTACTGGACGAGTTTTTGAATTGTTTAATATTTCTTAATAACAACTCGAGCATCCTTGAAGATTTTTTGATAATATTGTCCACATGGGGAACAAAAGTCATCTTTTTGTCAAAGGTGACTCCTAAATCTTTAATTAGCTCAAGTTCCTGAACGATGTCTTTACTTCTATACTGATATGTAAAAACCTTAAATTTTCTTGCAAATCCAACATCATAACATTTTTTAGTATTTTCGAGCATGCGATTGTAAAATATCATGTGGCACTGAGTCAAAGGCTTTACTAAAATTAGTGTAAATGATAACAATTTGCTTATTTTTATCGATTGCATCAATAAGAGTTTCAGTAAATGTTACCAGATTTGTGCACGTAGATCTTCGAGATACAAAACCGTGTTGACAGGAAGTTAAATCAATTGTAAAGTATTTTGAATTAAAGGACAGAGTAGAATCTCAAAAACTTTAGCGAAAGTGGACGAAATTGTAATGGGTCTATAATTATTTACATTAGAAGTATCATGTATGTTTTATGGATCAGAATGACATTTGCCATTTTCCATTCCTTTACAAAGCAACCGGAAAACCAGGAATTGTTAAATATAAAAGTCTGCGGCAAGGTCAAAGTCGAACTACACGATGCTACAAAAATAGGCGGTATATTGTCAGGTCCAGCGCCCTTTTGATGGTCTAAAGTTTTAAGCACATTGAACACACTTTCTTCAGTAAAGACAGGTGCAATAAAACAGTGACTATAAGCGTTCAGGTGCGCCAGGCCTCGCCACTAATTGCCCACAGCAACACGGGAGGCAGGAATACAGTTTTGGTAAACCTGGGAAAAACTATTAGCAAACATTTTAGATATCGCAGCACCTTCTGTGCCACCACATGACTGATGTCATTGGATTAGGATACGACCCATCATTGCCCCGCTTGTTGTTGACAGCAATTTCAAGCACAAAATGCCTGCAAGTATTTCAATAGCAAAAACACGATTATGCGTCAATACCCAAAGCCAAACTCAAAAGGAGGGTAAAGCAAAATAAACAGACTCAGACACTAAATTCGGCAGCCAAAAATCACGATTATTATATTTCAAATCACTGAGATAACACTTTACGCAACATATCTCGATATTATAAACACAATACACTGCATTGCCACCTCTAAATGTAAAGTTCTAACAGCGACATTTATGCGGAGTGATTACAATACGTCTGCACGTTACAGTTGTTGCTGGTGCTTTTGTAAAGAAACCTAAACACCTATATGCCTTATTTTATTATATTATTTATGTGCGAAATAAATAAAGGTTTATCATTCATAAGGATACGCAACTCTCGAACTTTATTTACCCGTCTTAAGTTTATGTTATTTATATTGTAAAGGTGTAATATAGCATGAGTTTGGCGAGTGTAAGTCATAACGCAACATTTATCAGCATCGAGAAATAAATATCTTTGCAATATGTACACAAGGAGTCGATACAAGTTTGCAGGATCTCACAATCTTCAGATTTATTTATAACTATAAATAGTTTAGTGTCATCTGCCTTTAGTAAATATTGTGCGTTACTTAAAGCATTACCAATATCATTAACGAAGATTGTAAACAGAACAGGGCCCAAATGGTACCTTTGCGGTATTCCGGATGGTATAGGTAGATAAGTTGCGCAATGACCTTTATGGCAGACCGCCTGAGTACGTACGTACGTTACGTATGTAGGACTCCATACATCTAATTAGGTGACCATGAAAGCTGATCTCTGCCAGTTTCGCAATTAGCAAGTCATCATTTATTTTATCGAAAGCCTTTGAAAAGTCAGTGGACACAACATCTACTTGCTCATTACGATCCATAGCTTTTACTATGTAGTTGGTAAAAGTCAACATATTAGATTCAACGCTTCGATGTTTCATAAAACCGTGTTGATTAGCCGAGATGTGTTTGGCTATAATACGATAATTCTGATGTAACAATGGTTTTCTAACAACTTACAGGAAAATAATGAATTTGGATATTGGCCCATAATATTTGATATTATATATTCTATTATTCATAGGAATAGTAGTAGTAAGCGCTTAAATGCCAGACAAGGAAAATTTCTGTAGAAAGAGGCAAATATTAATAGATATTGGTTTTAGTAATTCTTGTGCACATTTAGAGTAATATCGGATGTAACCCGTCAGGCGCAGCACCTTTATAAATGTATTATTTTGTTGTTAATGTTAGTGTTATTAGAAATACGATAAGACTCCGTAAGAGTGCAATAATTAGGAGTGACAAATTTATTATTATATTGGCGTTGAAAATACCTATTAAAAGTTACACAGATATTTTCACAATTAGATAACACTTCGTTATCAAACGTCATTTTTTGAGGCAATTGTCCAGAAAGATTTATAGATTTCATGTGTGACCAAAAAAATTTTGTATGATTTTTTAATTCTTATAGTTTTTTGAGATTCGTACTAAAACCTTCTTGATGGTCTACATCAGTGTATCCGGAGAGGCTCTGGATCTCTTACAGAATGCACCGGTGCCCCTCTACATTTTACATTGCTGGTAGTGTCTTTGTTGCCGGAGACAGTATATGCAGGTGCCATCGCAGCCTGTGTTCCTGTTGCAGCCGACAAACAGCACTGTACAAAGATTACCGTATTCCGGTTAAAGAGCACTGTAGTTAGTGGGGTAACGACATTTTATGTCTCATTTACGAGCTCAGTGTGGTGTACTGTATGCTACGTTATGAGCAAGCGTATCACATACCACCAGGTATTGCTCGTCTCATAACTTAGCTGAATAAAGAAAAACTTCAAAGTACTCATCATTTACAAATCAAGATAATAATTTTCCGTATATAAACTAAATATTTCGTGAGAGCTGCAGCGAACGAGCCGCATGCAGTTTGCTGACCTTCTCGACCGCTGATAAAATTGGACCAATCGAAGCATGTTAGCAAATTCTAAAATCTGAACATCAGTTAATGTACACACGCAACTTTTAAACCAGAACAAGAAGTTACATTAGGCAGGTGAAAATAAAAAATTATTTGTTTTTTATTTATTTAATAAAGTACAACAGTTTAATTAAACCTAATATTTTAAAATCCTCACCCCAAGTTGGAAGGATTGTATAAATAAAATATAAAGCGCGAACTGCACCGCAGAGGCGGCCGGCGCGGCCCTGGCCGGCGCCGAACTAAACAATCAAGTTGGAGAAAAAATGAAGGAAAAGGCGCTGCTTCATAACAAACGAACGAAACACGTGCAAACCGCGCCGTGCGGCACTTTTAAAATTATCTGTAATTATCCTAAGTATAACCTTCGCTAGTCGGAGAGTCACCTTAAGAAGAAGAATCCTAAGTATTACCATAAAATATTCCTGGACAATAAACCGCACGTTCTTTAACCTTTGCTTGGTTCCTAAGAAAAGTAAATAAAAAATACAATTTAATCTGCAAGTTGTACAGGGCCTATGGCCTTTGCCTTACATCCGAATAAACAAAAAATGTTATTTTCTTAAAAAAAATTAAAGTTTTCAAAGAACTATTGATGTTAAACTAACTTTAGATTAACTGTAGACAGCGATTTTTTTTTTTATTAATGAAACGACGAGCTGATCAAGATGTACACCTGATGGCAAGTGACACGCCCGCCCATAGCATTGCGCTCATCGCCTCGAGACATATGATCTGGTCTCGTTACCCCAGTAATTGCAGCCGCTACCGCGCGCTCGCACGCTGCCGTCTGGTGGCAGAAATAGTCGTGGTGAAGCGAACTGTTGTTGTTATTGATTCTCGGTCATGAGATTGTTATGCGACTTGTTTATATATGTCAATATACTATATTATTATATTTATGTGTAGTTGCGCAGCGGCGGGCGTGACGTGATGAGCGAGCCGGTCACGTCAATAGTCGGGCCCGCCCGCCGCGAGCCGCACGCGCCGCACCGGCACCGCCCACACGCGCAGCCGGCGGTCCGCGTGCCCGACGGCGACCCGGCAGCCCCTGCGGACGCAGCGCGGGTGAATATGGCGAGCAGTGTGGGGAACGTCCGGGCTGCGAAACATGAGGCAGTGGACCGGCACCACCGGCGTCAGCCAACTGTTCCATGTCACTCAAGACGGCCACAAACACGCAATTTTGAAAGCCAACCTCCAGTAACGGAGAGACACTAACAAGAAGAATGAGGAGGAACCTGCTGAGGAATATGAATGATACAGTTGTTTCCATTGAGAGATCGTTCAGGCTCGGGCACTCATGGGGACAGACAGATGCTGGAGCGTATGCTACGGCTTCCAAAGCCTGTAAACAGTATCATCAGCTTCACCAGCGATTAATTCTTCGTTAATAATTGAAACTTTTATGATAAAACTACCTTTACTGTTACTGGGGAACGGAGTTATCATTACCATGGACAAAAACCCAAATACTTCAATTGTAATCCCTGACCAGGATCACCAGCTCAAGTGGAGAAATTTAATTAAAATGTCTACTAATTTTCAACTTTAGCCTAAATGGAACCTTGGACTCTAATAAGCATACCCAGAGCAGGAAGAGCTGTGATCCTGTCTCCAGTCTATTTGACCATCTTTACATCAACTCCAATTTTCTTGTGGATATAAAATGATTCTTTCAAAGCACTCACCCGCTCTGACATACGGCGACACATGTGACGCTGGCTTCGCCCACGAAACCCTCAATAGGCACCGTCCTCCCGCTGGCCACGTCGTACACCCTCAGGACTTCCTTCTCGCTGCTCGCCAGCCCCAGTACCACGCACTGGCTGCCCAGCCAAGACATACAGCTGACGGCCACGTCGAGGCAAAACACCTGGTAATCAAGATTAACAATAGTATGACCGGCCGCCATTACTTAGACAGATTACTTCCTAACCCGTTTCATATGTCCGATCCCTCGATACCTTTAGGGGGCACGGCTGAGTCACGCTGTACACCCTTAGCTCCGAGTCCATGGACACAGATACGAACACGCCGGGCTTCTGTACACTGAATGCGATATCCAACACGCAGGTAGCGTGCCCCTCCAGCGTCTCATGCACCGGGTCCACCTCGCCCTCGCTGCAGCCCTTAATCTTGCACAGGTACAGCGTCCCGGTCGTGGTCCCGACGACAAATATATCTTCGGCGATCTTTTCGTCGAAGCTGCGCAAGCAGTACCGCTTTATGAAGTCGAAGCAGGTTATATCGGGAGCCGGCTTCCGGCCCGCGTCCAGGGTGTAACAGACGACGTTCTCGAAAATCTTCAGGTTGGCATTAACTTGCCAGACGTTCATCGTTCCGTCGCTGCCGGCAGAAATGAGGACCTGGTCGCTAGCGCCGCGGCGCCTGCCCTTGTTGTTGATCTGCATCGTGAGGAACACGTTGGCAAGGTGCGGGTCCGCCCAGTGCAGCGCCGACACGCGCCGCGACCCGTGGCAGCCGGACGGCGACGTCAGCCCTTCCGCACAACTGCTGGGATTGGAGTACAGCACGACTTCGCCGGAAGCGGTTCCGTAGGCGAGCAGAGCGGACACCGCCGGGTGGTACTTGAGCACGGTTACGCAGTACTTCTCCGAAATATCCACGGAGTGCACCAGCCTGTCACCTTCCGAGCGCTTCAGCGTGAACACTTTGATGAGGCCGGCACTCTGGCACCAAACCTCGTGCTGCGCCTGGCCGACAGTCAGCGCCAGCGAGTTCCCCGCGCTGCTCCAAGTTATGCCGAGGATCGACGTCTGGTGGTCGCCGGCGCCCGAACCGTGCTCCTCCACTTTCGTCTCCTGCAAAAGCTTAGCGACTATGGCCTCCTCCTCTTCAGAATCGGAGGAGTTGTACAGCATCTCCTTATCATTCTGGTTCAGCTGCTCCATCATGCCGGGCACGACTTTACGCAAGAACTCGTTGAGACCCGGAGGCGGGTACTCCCTTAGCACGTCGTCCTCCGCGTTCATCTCGTCGGGGCTGGCGGTGCAGCCGATGTCCTGGGAGAGGGCGGTCTGGGTCCCCACGCCGCACTCGCCGCAGCCGAGGGTCTGCGTGGAGACTCCGGCGCCGGGTCTGCGCTCGGGCGGCGCGCTGTCGAATCCCACCACCTCGGAGTCGTACCCGCTCAGCGCCGACATCTTTTGTTAATGTCTAATGGCAATGTTTTGTTTTCATTTCGGTTTGTTTGTTTGTCGGTTGTCATGGAGATTTGTTTTCGTAAATTGCTGGCACATAAATACTTTTTACACGCGCATTGATTCGTTGCATGACTGTTTGTGGAAAACAATTATTAAGTCTTAAATATTTATTATTATTACTTGCTTGCGGAAGCGGTTACGGTCATCGACAAATGAATTGTCGCGGGCGCGCTGCGACAACATACACCAGAGCGGCACAAGCACAACGGCAACAAGCACCCATCGATCGGCGGGACACGGCTACAAAGCGAAGCGCCCCGCCACACGACCTGGTAGCATTGTCTGACGGCAGAAAAGGTTTTCTTCTAATCGACAAAGCGATCAGACGAACGATGGTATATAGAGGATTACATATCGACCTAAACCATCAACACAATTGACATTTTTAAAATGAATGTTGATGATAAAGATTTGAGGCTGGAGTGAATTCAAAAAAGGCTTCTCTGGCACCTTGCTAGAAGCATCAGCAGAGCTGAGCGAAGATTTTCGTATACTGATAGACTTGACTACTTTAGGATAATATCTTTAGACACTCGTAGATATATTTTGGATTTAATATTCTTGTTTAAATTGTTTAAAAATAAAGTTGACTGCCCCTCACTTCTATCCAATTTCAATATTAGGGTACCTATTAGAATTCCTGGATGTGAAATTACTCCTCTATCGCCGCCACTGCGGAGATCTGTGCTTGGTTGCAACTCTCCAGTTTTTAGGCTTTGCAAGCTATTGAAGTGCTGTAGTAAACTTGTCAACATCCATGCACTCATTGTATACATTTCGCAGTGTTGCATTCCTGCAAACCTGCCACTTTTACTGCTTAGTGATTACAATTACTTTTGTTATTTATTGTAACCTATCCTAGCCATAAACAGTGAGTACACTTAGTGAATGCTGTGTCTACTTCTTAACAATCATGTATTAAGATTTTCTTGTTTAAATTCTTTGTATATTTTAGTTAATGTAATAGTGTATTATTGTTTGTAGACCTAAGAAATAAATAAAATAAACTCCTACAAATTCATTTTGATGATACAAACATACTTTATAATAATTATTTTAAACGTATTTACTTAGAAGAACTTACTTGACTTCATTAAGAAGGGCTGCACTCAAACAAGGGCTATTTATGTTAGAAATAAATGATAGAATCCTTCTTCTCCTCTAACAACCCATTTCTTTTGTAACCTTCTCACACCTCTGACATTGTCCACTCTTCTTTTTCTATTCAGTCTAATCGGTGCATTTTTAAGAAGTACGGGAAATTCTCCTTAAGGACTTTAGGACTGAGTGCTCGTTGAAATAATTTTTAATATTTATTTAATATCATGTTTATGTGTCTATATATTATAATGTATTTATTTGATGCACCTACCGCATCATCTCTGCATTACCCAAGGTAGACTGGAAGGTAATGCCAATGGCATTAAGTCCGCCTTTACACGAGGTGTATAAAGTGAAATAAATAAATAAAATAAAGGCTACGCGTGTTACGCTATCGCTGGTATTACTGGAAGATTAAAGTCAGGTACAGAACCAACAAAAGTAAACATCAATAACATTATGAGTATAATAAAAACGGACGAAGTGCCAAATGCCTTTTGAAAAATTCTTTACAGAAACACCTAGGTTTTATTTTAAACAAATGTGCTGAAGTTGAAACAAGATCATTTCCAGATTCAATGAAACAGAGTAAAATAATACCGCAGTTCAAAAATGGCGATTAACCGTAACTTGGAAATAAATTATTTGAAAAAATATTACTCAATCTACTTTGGTGTATTTTAAAAAAAAAAATTCCGTACTGAGGAGTGCGACTGTAGGAGGGTAGGTCAGCCACCACCCAGCCCTGTAGTCCCGGGCCATTAAGAATAGAACTAAGATATTCCCTGCCTGTCGTACAAGGCGACTAAAAGGGTCCTCGGTTTCGTGGGCTTTGAGGGTGGGGGCCCTCAGAGCTTAATAAGCGAGCCTTAGGAGGACGGCAAATACATTGTGGTCTTGTATTTGCCGTAGCAAAGCGTGGGGTCTACGAGGGCTTTACCCTTCCGTGGAATGTTTAATCGAGAGTGCAGGGGGGCACCGGTGCGTTCCGTTGGAGATCCCGGAGCCTCTCCTAATGCACCGAGGGAGACTACCGAGGGGGTTTTAGTGGGTAGAAGCCCCACCTAACCTTGTCTTCCCCCCAGAAGCAAGGTATCTTTTAAGATTTCCCCCGCGAGAAAACAAAAAAAAAAAAAGGTCAGCCACCGCCACTGGAGTTGAACTCCTCAAACATATATTTGATACTTGGGAGAAATCGCAAAATGCTATTTGTATCTTTTGCGATTTGTTGAAGGCCTCTAATTGCGTAGATCACGGAACGAAAGGTCTTGTGATGTCAATGGCTCTCTCAAGCGCTTACTGCTTCGTATCTCAGTCAAAAGCTTGAGAGTGTTGCTTTCAATGAAGCTAAATCCTCTGGATATTTAATAGAGTCTATTCTGGATCCGTTTCTATTTTATATTAATGACTTCCTATCATTTTGACGAGTCCGTGTAACGTTTAGCTGCGGTATTCTACAGTGTGTTAAGGCTGCGAATATATTATATATTTTTACACTCCAGAAAAGAGCAGTTCGCAATATTCAATCTTAGAGCGGGGATCTTCAGTGGGGCGGGAATGCTGACGGTTCCATCATAGTACATATATTGTAATATTTTGTATGTCCTTCGAAATCTCAGTAAAAATAAGATGGCGACGCGATTTGTTCGCGCGCACAAAGCGAACGCTGCGCGCCTGCAATGAAGCACCACACCAGCCACTTGATGATTTTAAGCAAAAGTAAATATTATATTTATTAAAAAACGTTCCTTGCGTTGAAGAGTACGCGCCATGCCGACCCCACATAGCTGGGAGAAGAGCAGGAGGAAGAAGACTAGTTTTGATGAGTTTTTTTAGGAAGTGTGCGCAAACGAGCGAACAGTTCACCTTGTGGGAAGTGATCGCTATCGCCCGTGGACGGACGCAACAGCAGTGAGGGGGTCGGGGCTGCGCTGCCGACCTCGTGTATCTCGAGGACAACAATGTGCGGAAGTAATACGCGCCGATTCTCCAGCAACACGAACACATCTTAGAATTGAATAAAAATATTTGTATACCCAGCGCGCTGCTCCTCGCGCCCATTCCTCAGGTCGGGGGCATTTATTCGCGAATGTCTGGTAGATTTGTCACGTTGAATATAAATTTTGATTTTGAACAATATGTTTACCAGATGTTACGTGATACTCTTGCCCATGATGTGCTTCCAATTAGTATGATATACACTATAGTACCACATTGCGCTCGTCGCCTACAGCGAGGTGGCTTGAGGTATAAGATGCAGAGTCTCGTTACCGCAGTAACTCCACCAACTACAGCGCCCTTCAAACCGGAACACCGTAGTGTTTCCACAGAGCTGTCTGTCGACTGCAACAGGAGCTGGTGTGGTAGCTACCTAGGCGCCGTCTCCGGCGACGGAGGCCTCCCGCCAGTAAAACATAAAATGTCTGAATAATGAGAGGTCATGTTTCGTGCAACAAAATGAATTCTTAGATATAATTTTATTGTCAAGCGTTGTGGAACACGCTGCGCGCTTTCTTCTCCTTCTTCCTTTTCTCTATTCTTCTCTTCTGCCTCTCCGTGCTCTTCAGGAGCTGCATTATCTTGGCGTCCCTGTCATCTGCGTCATTTTCCATGGCGACGTCCGTGCTGCCCTCCGTTGACGGCTTAACACCCTGCGTCTCTTCCGGAGTCGCCGGGGAAGCTTGCTTTGCATCAGACCTTTCCGGCGCGTCCGTCTTCCGGCGCTTCTCGCTGGAGATTAAACGAAAATAAACTCGATCACGCACCATTAATGTCTAGTGGAAGCAGACGGTGAAGCGTGCTCAACTACACAACACATACTGATTACTACCGACAGGCAGCAGTGTGCAAACTTTACTGTGTCCTGGTTTGCAGGGTGTTGTAACTGGTTAAATTACTAACCTAACCACACTAAATGAGGATATCATCCTAACTAGCGGCAAGTTGTTTTGGATGACGAGGACAATGTGGTGCAGTATACATGATCCTCACTAACGCCCTATCCGCGTTTTTATAGGAGCGCGTGTCACTTACAATCAGGTGAACCTCCCACGCATCCCCTCGCTTCGTAGAATAAAAATAAATGTTTGCCTACCACCATAATGTTCGCCACTAGTTTTTAATTAAAAAAAGTGGTGGAATCATTACCTAACCGGTTCCATCTTGTCGAAGAGCCGGTCCATAACGTCCGCATCGGACACCTTCGCCTGCTCAGGCTGTTCCTGGTAATCGAGCGGGTGCAGCAGCGGTGTCTCGGTCTCGGTCTGAACTAAAATACACGACGGCTTCGACGTCACGTACAGCTGGAAAATACACGCGACATCACTCACTTTTCGTTAAAATTTCTATTAGTAGTTAATTAAAAGATTGTTCTTTAGTGTTTCATAAAAAAATGTAGACGCATCATAAAAATCGATACGGCACACATGTCCCAACACTAGTGTACTACACCTTCAATATTGACATAAATAACATCGATTTTCGAAAAATATTATCGATACAAATGGAAAAAAAATGCAATTTAATATTTATATCAACAAAACTAGTAAATATTACATAATTTTTTTATCATCATCATCAGCCGATAGACGTCCACTACAGGACATAAGGTTTTTTAATATTGAAGTGAAATTGTGAAAAAAAAATCTATGAAAGGTTAGAATTGTGAAAGATTTTTTTCTATTAACGACAGCACTTCACTGGTAGGAGACAGTGCGGGACATTCTCTTCTGTCACAGACTTTTCCAAGTCTGATCACCTGCTTTATAACTCTGAATGTCGCCTAGACATAAATTGAATAAAAATAGCGTCACTGAAGTCATCATGTGCTATCACTAAGACAAAACGGCTATTCTTTTATCTAAACACTACCCACCTTGTGCAGCATCTCCTTAGTGTCGTAGTTGTGGACACGAAGGTGGCGATCGAGGCTTGTGGACAGCACCAGCCTGAGCTGTCTGTGGATGGCGATGCCCGTCACGCTGCCCACGCAGCCCTTGAAGCCGCGGTCCGGTATCGCCTTACGCAGGTCTATCTGGTGCAGCTGGCCGCGACCGAAGCCGACCATGACATGCCTATTGATAAACAGTACGTTTACTGCTTAGTGATTACTTTCATATTTAATTCCGGAATCAAATCGGAAGCCATATTAAATGTTTAAAGAATTCTCGTTTGTTTAGCAGAACACTCACCGAGACTCGAAGCTGGGTTCAATGCAAGTGGCCGCTATGCCTTTGGTGTACTCCACAGTGCAGACCGGCCGCCGTTGCGTCCGTATGTCGTACAGCCTGCGACAAAAAATACTGTTAAAAAAAAGAACAATAGCTTAACAAAATGGCGATAACATTATTTATATTTCAATCACCTGATGTAGCCATGTCTCGAACAAACAGCCAGAAGATTGCCACCTTGGCCTGGCAAGAATGTTAGGTCTGATACCCAAATTGAGAGCCTTAGTTGCAGCCAATCATGAGGACGATTCTTAGCGATAAATAAGGGCACACTGTCCCCAATACGCCACACCTTAAGATCGTTCTCCTCACCACCTGAAGAAGAAACCATAAATAGGGTTAAAAAACTTCATCTCTAACAGTGTGTGGAGTTGTGGAATAGCCTACCAGAAGACAAGATTGTCACACCTTCAGTTAACTCATTCAAACACCAAGCTGATAACTTGAATTGCAGCACAAGTCAAAATCATATTGTAGTTACATGCACCCGCTTGTAGGTGCGAGTTTAGAATAATATAAATAACAACAAACATACTCAGTGTCTGTTAATTACGCTGCAAGATATATATTGGTGAAGCAAACAAACCAAGAATAAGTGGTAGGTTTCGGACATTGGAGACCATTTAGGTTAGTATCATTGCAGCTTCTATTGCAGCAAACAGTAGTGTCCAAAGATTACTGTGTTCCGATTTAAAGAGTAATGTAGCTAGTGAAATTACTGTAGTATTGAGATATCTTATTTGACTTAACATCTCAAAGCAACGGGAGCATTGTGGTCCAGTGTATGTTATTCTATACAGTGGCACATTATTACGAGTAGGTATATCATTTACCATCAGGTGAACATTTTGCTGATCTTGTCCTTTCATCAAATAAAAAAAAACAAACCTGTAGCAAATAATGTGGTATCGTCACTGCACACTCGCATCCTGTCAATGTTCCCACCCACATTGAATGTAGACTCCTCGGTTTTTCCCCATATCCTCACTACGCCACTGCTTACGCCCGCCAATAACTTCCTCTCATGGAGACCCAATCCCACCACATGCCCTGATCCGAAATCAGCTGTGTATGACTTTGTGAACTTAGCCTTCTGTGTGTTATAGAACTGAATCTGAAAAGTGGTATAAAGTCTTAAATATGAGATCCTACTGTAATATAATAGAATAATACTTCCAATATTATTATTACAACACCTATATTATTTACACTAATTTAGTTATATGTTAAGTATGTATGAATCATTAAAACACTAAAATGTATGCTGTACAAACCTGTTTATTTTTTCTAGCGAGTAATATCTCTGTTTGATCCTCATTCCCCCAACTCATTGTAGTAACAGCATCATCTTTCTGCAAGGTCTTAACATCAACCAGATTCTCCAAACACTTCTTGCTATTCTTTGATTGGTCAGTGTGGTATTTCACATCTGAAATGTTTAACACTTACATATTGAACAATGCAAAGAAGTGTAAATATTGGAAATATTGATAAAATAAATGCATGAGATCATAAATTCCTATGTAGTATAATAACATGTATAACATCTGTATAACATCCACATAAATGTATTCTTAAATACCAATTATTGGATCGGTAATAGCTTCCATATGTTATAAGGAAGACTTGCTGTGTTCCAGGGTACCGCCCATGTAATATTTATATTTGTAGTTGAGACCACGACAGCAAACTGGAATATTATTTTAGTGTTTTCAGTCAGTTTAGTGTTTTTAACTTATAAACTGTCTGGTTCAACTATTGACATTTAATTATCCCTGATATTATTATTCAGGGAACTATTGACATCACACTTGGGTAACTTTCGGATCGGTCTGTAATAATCTCACAAATCTCATTAAGTTTTATTAACCCTGATATAATATAAATGGTGAACCAAACCTGATAATTGCAAAAACCTCAGTTCTGAGAACTGTAACAGCATGTTGTTATTAATTCATGATACAAAACAACTTACGTTTGAATGAGCCGATTGTGCTTGCTACGAATATATCGAAATGTTTCTCGTTTAACATCTTGCCGGAGATCACATTTACACGAGATTCGTGTAAGACAAATTCTAAAGCAAAAAAAGCACGTGAATATTTGTGTCAAATTTAAATGACAATCGCAATATTTATTTGCAAGTTGAACGACTTCCGCGCCAAGGGACCTGCCTCCAGTCACCGCTTATTGATAGCCGATAGCGAACAAACGAGAGTTACCCCGAAATCAAACGTTTGAGAATATAATGGATTTATATAACGACAACATAAAATTTATCAAAATAAAATTATTGTGTTTTGATAAAATTATAATATTTAAAAAAAAAATTAAAAAAGTAATTTAAGATATTTTATATTTAATGTTACGAATTTTAAAAATGTTGTATAATCATTAATTAAACATAACAAGTCCCTAAAATATAAAAAAAAATCTTATATGGCAATAATGAAAACAGTTCACAGACCAATGTATAAATTAATTGCCTTCATTTTACGTTCGATTGCAGCGGTCTACGGTTGGCCTGAATAATTTTTGTCCCATATTTGAATATTGTTGAGTTACTTATTTATTAGATCTAATTATGTACAGGTTTCGACTCATGTTTCTACTGACACTTTAAATAGCAAACATCGTGGTCTAGTAAAACTTCAAATATGATTGAATATCGTCTTTATTATCGGGTGTAATTAAATGAAACAAAAGAAGTTTTATTTTTTGCATCAGTCGTTACGTAGGCGTGATGTGTAATTAAAAATAATGCTTAAAATTTATTTTTATTTATGTCCAATATTCGAGTAAATATAAGAAACCATTAAATATAACTGTTTTTTTAATAAGTGCACAATAAACACAGTATCGTAACATAAGATTGTTGAAAGTATTCCCGCTTCCATAACTTCACCACCCACGCCTCATATTGATTGATGTTTGTTTGCACACGAGTTGTTGGTGATGCAGCAAGTGAGCAATAAACAAGAATTATAACATTCGGTGAACTTCTTATGAAACAGAATTTGTGTGGAGAGGTTTACATGAATATATTTCAAAGTTTCCAACAATACCTAAAAATATAAACAATTTAGTTGGGTATCATATTTTCTTTATCCATTGGGATTGGCCAGCCTTTTGAAGATGTTTTACTGATTAAATCCCACAATGCATCACTGTCCTTGGCATCAAATTCAAACGGCTCGAGCAGTCTTCGAGTCTCATTTTTCACATCTGTGATACACTAAGGATATTATTGTTAAATCATTCTTTAACAACTAAAATAAAAAAATTATAAAAGATGGAGAACTAAAGCATATTGTATTAATTCCAATGAATGCTCTTAAAAATACAGCATTTCATTGGAATTGTTTTCTCATACTGGCTTTTTTTATAAAAGGATACATCCCTTTGCAATGTTTGGTGCTGCGGAGAAATCTAGTCGTACACCTGTCAGCTCTTTGGCGAGTTGATACATATCCCTGGAAGGACACCAGATGTGTAATTTTTAGTAATCTTTATGTCACAACCCATAGACTATGCAAACTAAAAAGTCCATTAATATCCCAAAAACAATTTTTATATTAGACTAAAAATAAACTTGATGACTATTTGATATTTCATATCAAAAAAACTCCTATCACCATTCACTTCAAAGCAGAAAATGGGCATAGGTGGTAGAAATGTTTGCATTAGCAATGATCAGGCTAGGTTGGTGTGCTGCTATAATCTTTATTAAATCTTAGCATATGAGATAATAATGTCTTAAAAAAAATCTCAACAATAGACATACTTAGCATTATCTAGACGATTTTTGTCACTTTCCACAATTGTGAGAGATTCCAAACTTGTGCAAATCCTATCAAGCTCCACAAGCCGCTGGTTGAGTTGGGTAAATTTCTGCGTCAACTCCGCCTATAATGAATCAATTTGGCAATGTTATTTTGCAGAAAAAAATAGCACTTTGTTCACCATTATCATAACTGCACAAATAAATGAAAATGAAGTGTGTGATCGTAAAGTGTACCTAGAATATTTTAGCCTCCATGTGTTCACTGCTGGAGCAATGCTGTAACAGTAGTAGATGGCAGAGCTGGCGATGGTAACTAGCTATGTCTGCCCACCCAAATGCAAGCAGTACCACCTAAACCACCAATACTATAGAGGTAACAGAAAGTTACTTAAACTTACATTCAGCTTAGCTTCCTGGGCTAATTTTGAGTCCAATTCGATCTTCATGTTGCTGGCTTTAATCTGTTCACATTCCTTATTGATTGTTTCTGAAAATACAGACCGATACTATAAACAACTCAATAATTAATGAGTAATAAAAACAGTAATTTGCTGCTTTATATACCAGAGTAAAACACAACTTTTTAATATATAAAATAAAAGATTTAATGTATACATTTGTGTGAACCATGCCTCGCAAGAGTTCCATATCTTTAGTTAAATTTACAATTTGTATTGCGATCATTTCATCGTTTAATAGAGAACTGTAAATAATTATACCTTCTATTTTTCGATTAAACATTTCTATTTCTTTATTGAATTCATTCCATTTCTCGAATGTATTTAAAGGTAAACCCATTATTTACTTTTTAAAAACTGTGTTATTGTAATTAAAGTTAATAAACGTTAATTATTGAACCGGTATTAACACAAATTATTTAAAAATATCGTGAACTGAATCGATAAATTGTACACAATTCAAACTAAAGTTGACCGGTAGGCCTGCGTGCTGCCAGAAAATAATTAAGGTTCCCAATAAATTTCAACCTAATTTTGTATAACGTTATAGCTAAACAAAGGTAATAATGTAACTTACTGTTTACTAATTTAGCACTGCTGGACATTGGTCTCTCCTATTAGTAGTATGCATCACGCGCAGGTGAGATTGGCTTGGGGTCATAATTTTTCATTTTCAAAAATATTAAAACTTGCGAATCGAGAATCCTCTAGCTCTCATAACAAACCACGAGCTATAACTTAAAATATAATAGATATTATGAATAAAGAATACTTATAATGTTAATTTTAATTTTGACAATATTAAAGGAAAAAAATTATAATGGCAATTAATATATTTATATACAGGTGACAAAAGATTGATAAATAAATGTACAGATAATATATATCCATTTTGATTAAGTTTTTTTCTTTTAACATTTATCTATAAGTTATTGAATCACCTTTATAATATATAAAGATATTAAGAAAATTTATCTGATACCAAATTTTTCCAAAGGAATGATAAAGTAAATTTTTAATTGATAAAAACTTACTATTTATATGTACGAAAAATTTAATTGATGATAACAGTTTGAGAATGCCAAAGAATATTGTTGCGTTAAGCGTACAGGTGTGCAGGTGTCCAGGTAAGACACCGGCGTGCGGCGGCGGCGCGCCCGGCCCGAGTGACGTGAGCTGGTGTTGCAGTGCATAAGTGACGGCGGGTCGGCAGCAGCGCCGCGTGCCGGCTGATGAGGGAATTACTTTTATCGCCATTTTTGTGATGGCGGCTGATATTTATAGATCTTAAGGGTGTTGTTAGTTTTCCATAATAAATGTTTTAAAATGGAGGAGACGAAAGTGATTTACTACATAGACGATGAGGAGACGCCGTATTTAGTTAAAATACCAATATCACCTGAAAAAGTGACCTTGTTGGACTTTAAAAACCAACTGAACAGACCGAATTACAAATTCTTTTTTAAATCGATGGACGATGATTTTGGTGTAGTGAAGGAAGAGATCGTAGACGACGGCGCGCACCTGCCTTGCTTCAACGGTCGCGTGGTGTCGTGGCTGGTGTCGGCGGAGGGCTCCAACCCGTCGGACGGGGCGTCCCAGTGCACGGACAGTAATGCTGGCAAAGGGAAACCGAATCCACACGGCGCTCCCACTGTTCCGCTCACGAGGGACACCTGCACGGACACGGATAGTACTATAAGCTCCCGGCCCGGCCACCGCGCGTCCTGCGACAAATATAAATATCGTGGGCTGAGGATCAACGGGCACTCGAAGTATGGCAACCATGGGCTGGAGTACGAGACTGCATCAGTTCTCAGTTCAGACTTGGACTCCACGAGCCTCTTCGACAGCCAGTCTGAGATTACCACTACCACCGGGCGACATACCAATGCATCTGTGGATCGCGCTCTCACAGAATGTAGTAGCGTTTCCCACCTGCAAGTCAGCTCGCGAAAGCGACCGCAACGGAGGAGAAAACGGCCGCAGGTCATGTCGAGGACGTCATCTTACTCCTCCATAACCGACTCCACTATGTCAATGCACATAATTACTGTTACATTGAATATGGACACGGTGAACTTCCTCGGCATTTCGATAGTGGGACAGTCAAACAAGGGTGGCGACGGTGGGATATACGTGGGGAGTATTATGAAAGGTGGAGCTGTAGCTTTGGATGGTCGAATAGAGCCTGGAGATATGATATTACAGGTATGTTTACATTTTGTTACTCATGTCCTTTTGCTTGTTGTTATGTTAATGTCATTGTTTGTTCTTACATATAGATGTTTATACTGACTATTGAAAGGATCATAATTGGTGTACCTAAATCGATGAGCCTGTACACTTTAGGTGACGGGGGAACAATATCCTGTAAAAGTTATTTAACTGGGCTGTGTTATTGTGATGTGATAAGGCATGCCTAAGTCACCTTATGATTTTATGTAATGGTTTAAATTGTTGATTATAACAAAATTTTTCTAATTAGAAAACAACATATTTATATACATAAAACATGAACGGTAAAAACTAAATTGTTGTCTTTATTATTCTTGTATACCAATCCAATCTAATCCAATCAGCCGGAAGACGTCCACTGCTGGGCAAAGGCCTTCTTGTATACACTATATTCATGTTTTTTATACACGGTTTTTAGCATAAAGTCAATTAGACATAATAAATTATTTTTATCGATTCTTTTACTAACACAATAATAATTTAAATTATTTCTAAACATATATGAAAGGCTTCCATCTGTCTGAGCTTCTATCATAATCAGCCGATAGACATCCACTGCTGGAGTCCTGTTGGGTTGGGATTCAATAGAGGGATTTTCCATCACATTGGTCCAGTGTTGTTTATTGATAAGGACTAGAGCATAGTTTGTTTCATTAGCAGGGTGCACAATGAGCAGGTGAGGTGGTTGGCTCGGATCCAGAAGATGTTGTGCAGGAACCCATGCACTCTATCTATATCACTAATTAAATGTTACCCTATAAACTTTACCTTAATACACTTGAATCTAGTACTTAATCATCTTATAGCAAAACAGATGTCTATTGTTTTACGTTGTAACAGATGATTCAATTCCGGAGGAACTTAATGAAATTTGGATAATGGAAAGAATAAAATATTTTGATCCTTTAACTATTTATATTGACTAACTACAATATTTGAATAATGATATATTGTTACCTCCACCTGACAGGACTATGTGCAGCTGTGGATGTTTATGGTTATGGTGATGATATTTAATAATGCACATGCATTTGACATAAAAAAAATACCAAAACTATTCAGGGTTTCTTAGCAGGATTCTTCATATTTAATCTCATATAATCTTAAAAAATAGTAGTAAAATTAGTCCATTTTAGATGCACTAAGTATATACATAGCTCTTTATGCTTTATTACAGTTTAAATCATATGCAATGAAATAATTGGAATGCGATAAGAATCCTTTTAATTAGAAGCTGTCAAAGGAGAGTTATGGTCAAGTAGATATTGGGGACGGCATAATTTATGTGCTCCAAATAGAATTGATTATTTGTAGTGCGCTTGTTGTATGTACTATTAATTAAAGGAAAGCAATATGGAGACATTAGATGGAAAACAACTATCTTGTCAACTAGCGGAAGAAGTAGGAAAGCAGACCCTGTCTTAAAATAGGACAAATGCTAAGAAGAAGGAGATAGCAAAAGAATATAAAAGATATGAAGATTTAAATTAAGTCTGTCAGCTGATAATAATGATGATGATTCCCTACCCACAATTATAACCTGTGGATCTATATGGAAGTGTCAGCACTTGTGCATGTATCATATGATTTTGAATTGAATTCATATGACTATAAAATCCTTTCTGTTGCTATTTCCAGGTGAACGATGTGAATTTTGAGGATATGACGAACGACGAAGCTGTTCGAGTTTTACGCGAGGTAGTCCAGAAACCTGGTCCCATAAAGCTCGTCGTGGCAAAGTGCTGGGATCCAAACCCCAAGGGCTACTTTACAATACCGCGGACTGAGCCAGTCAGACCCATTGACCCTGGTAACAAGATATATTATGATTTATTTTTTATATACTATTTTTACTATTAGGCAGTCAAGTCAGGAACGGTCCTATTTAATAAGCTACATCTCATGTTCAAGAGGATGAATGGAACATGATGTGGTGTAAACATTGCACCAGGCTACATAGCAGTTATATTATTGACGTCTTTGGTCTTGTCATGGCAAAATCATGGTGATCAATGTGTGAGATTTACACCCACTAAGGCTTTAGTGCGGACATCCTTCGATTGGTTAAATGAGACCTACCAATGAGAACAGAATGCATTCGTGCTTCCATATGCTTTGGCTTAGCATGTTCCAAGGAAGGTCCACGACCTTAGCAGCATCACTGTGTTATTTATTCACCCTCAAGGTCTGTATCTGAACAAAAAGGTCTACAGTTGCCTTTGACAGTCAGGGCTTACTTAAATCCTGTTTAATCTAGCCATATATTACAGGGCTGATCTCTGAGGCCCGTCCCCACTGTATATTTTACCGCAATGTTATTCAGGTGCTTGGGTCGCGCACACGGCGGCGCTGCGCGAGGCGTACCCACCGCCGCCGGGGGGAGCGCCGGGCTCTGACGCCGGCTCCATGCCACCGGAGCCGCCGCTCTCCGTCAGTATGGACATGGCGCTGGTTGTCAGGGCCATGCTCCGTCCGGAAAGTGGTGAGCTTCTACTTAACTTAAGAGTTAAACGCTGGACTCAATTTGGTTTGATCATCATCGTCAGCCGATAGACATCACATTGCTGGACATAGGCCTTCTCCAAAATTTTCCATAGCAATCCATCCTGTGCTGCAGTCAGCATGGTCTCCGGCTCCACGAACTGGTCATCTGTCATGTTTCCAATGGAACTGGTCATATCCATGCTACAAGACAAATGGATTAACCGCTGCATAATATAATCAGTTCAGCAGGTAACAAGTCCAGATTTTAGTCATGTAACCAAGAGGCTGTTCTTGGATTATACAGCGAAGTGCACTCCTGACTGTCACTGCTAAATTAAGCATCAGCATGGTCTTTATTTAACCAAGCGATGATATGAACAAGACATTCACCTAATGGTAAGTGGTCACCAATGTAATACTAGTTAGGATGATGTACACAGCACCACATTGCGCTTGTCGCTTTGAGGCATAACATGTTACCCCAGTAATTTCACTAGCTACAGCGCCTTTCAAAGCGGAACCCAATAACGTTTGCACAGTATTGTTTGTCGGCAACAGGCGCTACGGTGGTACATACCTATACGGTCAATTAAAACTGTTCAAGGTCTGGAGATCAGGGACAGGATGTGGCTGAAGATAACCATTCCAAACGCTTTCATCGGTGCGGACGTGGTGGACTGGATCCTGCAGCACGTCGCGGGCATTGTGGACCGACGCGACGCGAGGAAGTACGCTTCGCATATGCTGAAGGTTGGTTCCCGGGTTTGATTCCTTATCAGCTTTGTAAAAGTTTGCCGAGTTTATTGGTGGAGTACCAGCAGGCACCACCACCACTGGAGATATTACATCTATTGCTAAGTGGTAATGTGAACATAATAGTGTGTTTTAGTTTGAATGGGATTGTGGCTAAATAAATCTCTTTTCATTCTATGATGCGACGGGAAGTGCCGGACGATCACCTGATGGTGAGTGATACGCACGCCCATAACAACGTGGCCCTAGTTAAGATGGTATACACCACAGCACTTCGCTCTCATTACCTTAAGACAATATGTAAAGTACTGTTACGCAGGGAATTACACTAGTAACAACGCCCTTCAAACCTGAACACAGTACTGTTTCGCTTGCAATAGGCGCTGCAGTGGTATCCACCTAGAAGGTCTACATCAAGAGAGACCTACCACCTGTAAGACTGTAACCTATTGTTCCTGCGTATATATGTATATTTGGTCGCAAATCGCTGGTCATCATCTAATTTGACAACCCTCACCACCACTTCGTCCCTCTTGCAGGCGGGCTTCATCCGTCACACGGTGAACAAGATAACATTCTCCGAGCAGTGCTACTACGTCGCCGGCGAGCTGTGCGCGGACATGGCGGCGCTGCGGCTGCGCGACAGCGACAGCGTCACCGGGGACACGCTCGCGCCGCTGCCGAACCCCAAGTGAGTTGATCCCGTACCCCGTGCGGTGGCAGTCGGGTGGCGACCATTAGAGGTGGTGGCATTTGCATGGGCCTCCATTGGAGAAAGACTTGTTGAACCTGGTAGAGTAGTCGTGATGATACATTTTTGGTGGTAGTTCTCTGTTGCTGGAAGCTATCTGGGTAGGTTGGTCGCAGCGCCTATTGCAGCCAAACAGTGGTGTGTAAATATTATTGCTTTCCGGTTTGAATGGCGCTGTAGCTAGAGAAATTATTGGAGCAATGAGTCGTAACATCCTATATTTCAAGGCGACCAGGGCATTACGGTGCTGTGTATATTATCCTAACCAGCGCCACATTGTGAGCAGGCGTATCACGCACCATCAGGTGATCGTCGCTTCGTTGAATAAAAAAGAATATTTCCGCATCACTCGCTCCGACTGAAACTGCCTCAGCGATCCAGGACTGTGGTTTACTTTATACAGTGACGTTGTGAATCTAACTGCATCTATATTTGCCAGCATGATGGGCCCGGGCTACATGCCATACGCTGGCTCGTACGGCTACCAGCCCATACCGTTCAAGTACACCTCCTGCGTCACCAGCGAGCACACCATCTACGGGTGAGTGCAGCCATCTGCATCCTCTATATGTAATGGAATAACTGCTCATCATTGCTTTGGTCGAGAGTCGACCACGTAGGCCATCTTACTTAACATTCCCACTGCTGGGAGTAGGGTCGTCGCTCACTAGGATAGGACATTATCCACATCTTGATTGGGAGTAGGACTCTGTTACCGGAGACCGTCTTGGTAGGTGCCACCGCAGCGCCTACTACTGTCCACAAATAATACTGTGATCCGGTATGAATGGTGTTATAGCTGATGAAATGGCCGAGGCCAATGTCTGCGATGAGCGCAATGTGTTACATCGCAACTACCACCGCGTTGTATTAGAAGGCGTATCACTTACCATCAGATGAACGTCCCGTTCCTCTCTTAGCTTAGTTAAAAAAAAACATGTCCATTTCACTGGAAGCTCAAGTTTGCTGAAATCAAAACCAACATGCAGTAGAGGGCAAATTTTGTATGTGGAGTTCACTTGTGGGATCACTGGGTTGTGGATGTGGGACAGAGAAGGAGAGAGAAAGAGTATTGCGAAATATACTGATGTCTCTTTTTTCCACAGATACAACCGCGAGGAAAGCGTGCTCTCCGGCAGCGGCGGCTCCAGCGCCGGCTCCGACCATCTCACTGCTAAAGAGCACACAGGTGATTGAACAACAAATCCCACTACTGGGCATTAACTCAACCAAGTCGCTTTATTTTGATATAGCTCGCACCGTTCAATGCAGAACAGAATAGATATATTCATATCTTTGATGTACGCCAGCGTCATTTTGTGACAAATCCCAAAATAAAAATGGCTCACGCAGATACTTGATATATAAAGTGAGGCGCAGTAGGGTTATAAGCCGGTTTGTATTTTCCGTAGAAACGAAACGATACATGGAAACAGCGGTAGTTGATGTTGGTACAGTTTATATATTAGTATTATTGATATAGTACACGGTACACGATCAATGAACAACTATCTTATATATACAGAAGATATACAGTGATTTATAGGAATTAGAAGAGTGGCAGTCTGTATGGCGTCAAAGCTGCGCACGCGCCGGCGCGCGGAGCTCGCGCGATTTGTCGCCGGCGAGCGGTTTGCGCGCGACACTTTGAATTCGCGCGCTTCTACATCAATATCATATTATCCAAATATATTTACTGCATCCCAATGGCGATTATCATTGTAACAATACGTTGATCACAGGCGGTCGCGAGGGTGAGGTGAAGTCTACGTCGAGCGGCTCCGGCGCGTCGGTGGCGGCGGACGGTGGCGGCGGCGGCGGCGGTGGTGGCGGAGGCACTCGCCGCTCGCACTCCAGCGGCAGCGACCGCGCCGCGGACAGGCCCGTGCTGTTCCTATAACGGTGAGTGGGCGGTGACGCATACAACACAGGGTGAAGGCTCTGTTGCTGCAGACAATCGTAAGTACCACCGCAGCTACTGTCGCACCCGACACGCAGCAGTATGTGAACGTTATTATATACCGGTTTGAAGGGTGTGGCCGTAGCAAAATTATTCTGGTATATACTTAGCACCATGTCTTAATTTTTTATACTACAAAGCGGCGAGACAATTGAGATGTCCACTTGATGATAAGTGATACACTTGCCCATGACAAAGTGGCGCTAGTTAGGATGTTGACACTGCATCACGTTGTACCCCTTGCCTTGAGACGTGTGATGTCTCATTACCCCAGTAATTTCAATAGCTACAGCTCCCTTCAAACCAGATCATAATAATGTTTGCACAGTGCTGCTTGTCGGCTGCAATAGGTGGAGCACTGCGGTGGTACTTGATAGTGAGCAACGGAGACCTACCCACAGTAGTTGTTTCACATGTACTATCGCAGTCTCTTTCTTTCGCCGCCGAGCTGATGGTGAGCGGGGCGTTTGCTGATGAGCGCTGATTCTTCGGGCTCATCGCTGTGGCATATGTGATTAATTCTCATTTCGTGAACTACTATCCAACTTAACACAATGTTTACACTGCGCGTGCTCGTCTCTTTGAGACATAACATGTTAAGTCTCGTTACCGCAGTAATACCGCTAGCTACGGCGCTCCCCAGTACAGGCAGTAGTAATGTTTGCAATGCTTCAGTCGTCTCCTCTCAACATTTTCACTTTCTCTCTTTCCCAGGACCGAGCTGTGACCATCGCCTGATGCTGCCAAATACTCTTAGAGGTCTCTAGTGTTTACTCATGTAATCTGTTGAACTGGAGCGGGTTTAGCGGACACGTGGTGGGGGCGGGGGCGGGGGAAGAGATAGAGAGAGAGAGAGAGGAGGTTATAAGAGGCCAGCAGCGATTCTCGGGCAGCGTTGTAGTAGTAGTAGACCACTGTCTTATAACATTGACAAATCAACCCTGTAGGCCTGTACGTGGGAGGGTAGACGGAGAATGGGGTGAGGGGCGAACAGGGCGTAGTTTCGCGATATTTCTAATTAAGCGATATGTTAATCGGTAATTTGTAAATGTGTTCATGTACATTTAAAAATTAATTTATACATACCATTGCCCGTCTCTCCCTTTCCTCTCCCTACCCTCGTCCCTCATCCCTCACCCTCCCTATGATCCATTTCAGTGGAGGTCAGTTTTACAATTTATATATAGAGAGGAAGTCATTTGTCCGTCAAGTTCAACAGTTACAGTTTGAAAATTCAATTGTAAATTTAAAAGTTATTCGACATTGCGATGCGAAGACGCGCGAGGGTTAGGGAGGAGGTTGGAAGGAGAGGGGGTGGCGTGAGTAACTTTAGTAGTTCATAAGTGTAAACAAATGAATAAGTTGCGTTTGTTAAATATTTATTGTTTATAGTTTGGTGCAGTGAAGGGCGAACTAATCGGTGACCACCCTTGAATCCAAATGACGTCATTACAATCTCCCCCTGTTCTCCCCCACAGCCAACCAACCACCAGTCACTATGTAAATTAGACAAAGTCACTTACAAGTTATAGACCGGCCAATCGCCCCTCTCTCCTCTCTTTCGATTCCTCCCGCTCAAGCCTTTTTCGGACGTCTAGACATTTAGTAATTATATTTCCGCTCACAAATTGCCGGAAATGGTATTTATTGTTTCGTTCAGGGTGTTCCGTTTATCCGGTTCCATTAATTTGAGACTTTGAACTTATCCAATGTGTTTAAAGAAATTTAACTTTATCCGTTTGATGCTCTCATTATCTTTGGCCTTTTCTCATTTCAATTATTTTTGTTTCTATCGTCATGAAAACTGATGCACGCTTATGTTCGAGTGCCATATGAATGCTCCGTGGAACACCCTGTATAAAACTGTTTCGGTAGAATGAACCGAACATCCGACTTTGTATTTATATACATTTTAAAGTAATTATTTAATTTGGGAATACTACAGGTCGTGTACATAGGATCTAAAATAGTGCTAGGCATAGATGTGTCGGTGTTTCCGGCGGGGGGCGGACCTTTCCGGTTCGTGAGCAAGTTTCGAGGAAATCGGGTAGTATTTTGAGGTGACCATAGAGTTCAATCGGCAGACGATAGAAGCGGATGTCGCATTGCAAATAGTATTTATTAAAATGTCTAAAGTAAGTCGGCAAGTCTAAGATAATGGACCCAGAGAACATGAAATTTCATATTTGACCTGACAAGTGGCAGGTCGGATGGAGTTGTGTTCGTGCAAACTGGAAACGATGCATTTTGGTATTTAGCAGAGGAATTAAACATCAAAGGAGTTAGAGAGGAGACTGAAGATAAAGCAGTCGATCGGTCCGCACTTGAGCACGTAGACGCGGCACCGCCCCGGTCCGCGCCCCCCACGAATCATTGGCCGGGAGCCGCGCTAGTAAGTTTAGTGACGCCATATAACATGCGAGTCTGTAATTTAGTTGTAAATATATTAAACAATAAGTCGAGGTTATTTTAGGTTTATATTGTAGGTGCTGTAAGTTATTTATGTGTTTTGATATTTTTTTGAACCTCGATTCAGCGATACGAACCGCAACGGTTGGATAGACTGGTGAGAGAGACAGAGAGATGGCTGAAGATGGATCCAACTAGTTCGAATAAACAAATACATAGATCGATCCAAGTTTGGATGAAGATGAAATACATCACGAATACATACATACATACATCGACCCACGCTTTCTAAACGCATTTCAGTTAAGAATTCCATACAAAATAGGTCTCAGTCCATGTCTACGGTGTCCGAAGCGTAAGGTACGTTTATATCTTGTATATTATTTCATATCGCTGGATCCTGTTTCTATTGTAAACCAGTATTTAAAGCGTAGCTATTGAGAAATAAGGACGATGACATCTTATTTTTTAATTGTTTATTTATTAGATTGATTTATAGGCAGCTTGTCTTCCCTCGGTGATTCGATTATTGCCTTAGAAAAATTATCTCAAGATTTTTGTTAAGAGTTATATGGTTACGACCCTGGATTTAACAAAAGCCTTTGACAAATACATTCTGATTATTATTGTGAAATTATTTATATAATTTTTTCAATTTGATTTTGATAAAAGATTTCTTGTTAATTATTAAGGAAAATTATTTTGATTTATCTTAAAATACGTGTAAAATGTAACGAGCACGTGTTGTATTTTGTTCGGGTGCATCGCAAGGCACACCGTTGGGGCCGCTACTTTTTGATTTATTGTGAGATCGATCGAGGCACGATATTTGAGACATTTATTATTTTATCAAAAACAGATTTTTTGAGATTATTATCAGTGAGTTTACTATGATTAAGCTGGAAGGGAAATGTTATGATCGTAATTGTTCTTTGAGAAAGTGGTGCGGTTATCGGCATATGGCATTCGATTCTAATCAAAATTTGACTTTCCATCTAAATCTCGTTTTTTAAAACGAAGATTGAAGGAAGTTTGTGATTTGATATAATTAACATGTATGGAAACTTTTTACACGTGTTACCTTCAAAAGAGGTAAGAAACTTTAATCGGATCGCGGAAATAACATCTCATTACAAAAATTACTTATAATATATAATTTTAAAACCACTGGAAACAGAAAAAAGTTGAGTTGAGTGTCGTCGACGGATTTATCAAAGATTGTATTTACTTCCAGGAAATTTCACCGACCTATCAAACTGTCCTAGTCAACCGCGGCAGTAGAGCCTCTGATGATGATGTATTTATTTGGTGTATTCATAGGAAACTGATTTCCGGTCCGACGACATCTTGTATTACTTCATGTGCGTTGCTTTGTTTCGTTTTACCGTACGAATGAGACGCGAGGCGGGCGCCGGGCCCCGGGCCCCGGGCCCCGGGCCCCGGGCCGTGCCCGCTGCGGGGCGTTGGGAACGTTGGGAATAAGGAATGAATGTATACGTAGAAATTTTTCGAAATTAAAAAAATTAATCATATGAGGGTAATTAAAAAAAAATATTAAACGTAACTTGAACGTATCTAAAGTTCTTTAGGAAGATTATAGATTGTCGGGAATGTTGTATATTTAATCTGTAGTGGTATATATATTTCGGCCTTCGGCGCGGTAATTGTACGTAACTTTAGGTGACGAAATGTGACATTGTCGCAGACACTTCGTAAATTTGAGATAAATCATGTTGAAAGGAACTCGGAGCCGGAGACTGACCGTTACGGCACCGTGCACCGCAGCAGATATGTCTAACGCAGTGGCGGCAGCGTGCGTGGTGCGCATGTGCAGCGAGGCGGTGCCGCGCGCGCGCCGCCGCTTGAGTGGACAACAAGTATGTCCAAGTGACTACCGATGATGGTGATGACTAAATATTTCAAGTGAATGAAAAAGTTTTATTTAAGCAATAGTTCGCTTGAAATGTTACTACGGCCACAGCCGCCCACGATTCGGATACAGGAACGGCTGTTGTGCTGGTTGCGCTGTCGGTAACCGGTTGCACGTTTCTCCAACCTCGCCGGGCTGAAGGTCGCCGTAGCTAGTTGAATAACCTGCGACTGGTCTACCGGAATTGTATGTAGTAGTTGTACTAGTCTGTCGGCTGATGCGCGTGCAGACTCCGGCCGGGACTCGTCACGTCACGTCACGTTGGTTCTTACCTGGTGACGTCACGCCTCCAGTCGTCCAGTACGTCGGCCGGTTTTGGTTCGGTTCCGATCGTCGCAGTTGTTTGGTGAACATATCACGCCTTGTTAATTGTGAAGTGAATAAACTGAACGCTGTCGCGTGTACATGTTTCTTTGTTTGTTCGTTGGCGCCGCGCCGCGCATGCGCGCGCGTTACCTTCCACAGAGAATTGGTTCTAGTCCCGTGCGCACGGCGCTCCGCGGCCAATCGACTGGCGCATAAATCGCGATTCGATATATTTACGGATTAATTTATAATTTTGTTTAAGAGTTATAATTATACAACAATATAATCAAGAGTAATTATTGATATTTTTTTTTTGGAGACTGATTTAAGCTAAAAACCTTTGCCCAGTTTATGCGTTTTTCGAAAAAGCATTATTTACAGTGTTTGCTTGTTTATTAATTCCGATGCGCTCGTTGCCAAGCTGCGGGTTTAATTGTTACAATATTTAATACTCATTTCCAAGTGAAACCGGACACATTCTGTTTTGCATTTATCTGACGACTGGGCGCCATTTTATTTTGTCAGCTGTCAGTTTTGGCGCGCGGCGGGCGGCGCCTCCGTCGCCGTGTCGTGTTTATATATTATATTTGTATACCGGATGTTTATTGCGCGTGCGGGCAGTGGCGGAGAGTGTGGGAGTGGGGGTGGGGGTGGGACTGTAACGTGTCATTTTTAATAAACGATTAGCATTTTGTAATTGTTCTGTTGTTTTATTTCCGTGTCACCCGACGCGCACACCGTCGTCATCATCGTCTCAACCGACGGACGCCCACTGCTGGACACAGCTCTCTTGCAACGTGTTCCACAAAGCGCGGGCGCGCACCGGAAGCAGTAATATTATTTCATAATATTAATTCGCTGCACGGGGCGTCTCACTGCGATTTATTACTGCAGTAGATTTAAGTTTTGTGAATAAAGCACATTATCTTTCTGACGCCTAACAGCACTGCAAACATATCCGTGTTTCCGGGCGCTGTAACCAGTGATATAACTGCGATAACGGGATTTCAATGTCTTACGTAGCAAGTTGACAAGCACGATGTGATGCAGTGTATACCATCCTAACAAGTGGCGCGCTCGCGCTCGTCTGTTGTTACAAAGCGACCAACACAATGTGGTTACACTGAACATCCTGACTAGCGTTATGCGCAGGCGTATCACTTGGCATCAGGTGAACATGTCGCTTACTACTTTGCCGGATATAAAATACTGGTAAAGGTGACAGGAAGTTGATAAGCTTAGGGTAGACTGACGGCAAGATTTTTTAAGCCTTAGAAGAGTTCAGAGATATGGAGACTGTTATTTTATTTATTTAACTTAAAAATTACTTTATCGATATCGACTGGCATGTCTGGGGCAGCGTCCGCCGAACCGGAGACAGGAAGGACTGTACCACGCTGATCTCTGACCTTCACTCGTTGGAGAAGCAGGTTAAGTAGAAGATATTACATATTACGTAACATTATTATTGTTACTAATTATAATGTCGCTGCTATCATAATTACTAATCAGTGATAAACAAGTCCATTAAATGAAACCGGTGAAATTAGTTTCCTTATCATGAACACGTACAACGCGCGCGCGCACCTCGCCCGCACGTTGCGCCGCGCTCACGCTTACGAATAACAGCAGCTTGACACCCTGGTGCCATTACGTACTGCTGGTAGGTCTCTGCTGCCGGAGACCGTCTAGGTAGGTACCACCGCAGCGTCTGTTGCAGCCGACAGACAGGATTGTGTGAACATTATTGTGTTCTGTTCCGATCTGAAGGGTAGTAGCTAGTGTAATTACTGCGGTAACAAAACTCGATATGTTACGTCTCCGGCGACGAGTGTAATGCATTGCAGTGTATGTCATCCGTATCCGTCCATAACACTTACAACTTGATGAGGTATACATGTCGAAGTTCTTCTTCATCACTCCGCCCCTCCGGAGCGTTCCGGTGGACGGCGCGCCACCTAACCTAACCTAACCTCATTCGCTTCCCCTCCAACGGGTTCCCGCCATGTCGTGGCGGAGGGACTTAGTTACCGTGGGGTCGTCACAATGGTGAAGCTAAGCGGAACCCATCCGGTCGGCCCGCGGCGAAGCGGCCGCTCCAGGTTCGAGTACTGGTTGGGATAACTTGAGCTCACCGGAGCGGCTTTATGCTGCCCCCTGCGGCTGGCTGCAAGGGCGGTGTTATACCGCCTCTGCAGCTGAGGTGGGGTCAATCAACCGGTGTCGCGCCGGCGATGCGCCGGCGGTGGGGCCGCGGGGGAAGAGGAGAGTCAGTATTACGATGCGCCGCTCTCCTTATCCTCCGTGGCCGCTAACGGGTAGCGGCGAGCCCAACATCTGTCCGCCGCGGGGAGCCCGATGAGGCTACTGTGGCCTCTGGGCGACGGGTTCGGGGGAACCTGTCGCCCGCACAAAGTAGGCTTAGGTGAGGGCGCGCCCTGCAGGGGGGTTCATCCATTCCTCCCAAGGTGGGGCTGCGAAAGCGGCCAGTGGCAGTGAGGGTCGCGGACGAAGGCACCAAGCCGTACCCGTGACCCTTGCCACCAGGCGACGAGTCGTGAACATCGTGGGGGTTGTAGTTGGTGCAAGTCCGACATAACCCGTCGTTGCCCCCGCGGGGACGGGTATGCGTCGGCATTTCATTAGATGGAACGAAGACACGAGCGAGTGCAGCTGATCGTAAGTACAGAGCCCGTTAAAAACCTTTGATATTCTCCGCAATCTGTTCATCATTGCCGCTCTTACTCCGTCAGGCCAGCCGGCGCGGATCCCATTCAATCCCCACTCCCCACTGTTCACGCGCCGTCATATTTACTGTGTTTGTTGTTCTTAAATAAATTGCATTGAAATTAGTGATGAGCAAAGCGAGATCACGACCAGGGCTGCGACAACCTTGCTATTGCTCTTGGTCACGGCCGTGCATATATCCTCATACGATATATTATTCTGTTTCCGGAACACGACCACCTGCTCTGGTCTTGCTTTTTTGCAAGACCAAGACAAAATTTTACTCATCACTAGATGAAATCATCATCATCAGCCGATAGACGTCCACTGCTGCACATAAGCATCCCCCAAAGTTCTCCACATCGATGGATCTAGTATTGCCCGCTGGCAGCGGCTCCCCGCGACCTCCAGCAGGCCGTCGCTCGCAGTGAGCACGGCTCACGGGACCGCCGGCCGGTAGGGGCCGTCGTTTGTAGGTTATTATCAGTTTTGTATGCAAGGAGCCCCCCACACAACTCACGAGCCTTTTTTTTTTTTTTGATATCGGTGGTGGAAATGCTGTTACCGCATACCCAACGTCCTTTTCAAGGGGGGGGGACGCCGGGTTATGTGGGGCTCGGGGCCACTGAGATGTTGTGCGTGACCCCCATACCCACTAAAACCACCACCGCTTGTCCCGCAATACGCATACTGGAGACGCCCGGGTTTCAGCCAAGCAACTCTCCGGGCGCCTCCGCGTATAAAACTCCTCCTGGTGGGTGCCCGCGGGGAGCAAAGGCACCCACCTGCCGTCCCGTACCGGCCCCTCGCGGGACCGGCACGTTGGGGCCCCCCGACCCCACAGACGACCGCGCGCGCCCACGACGGAGCGCATGCCCGGCCGCCGCCTTCCCGTGAAGGAATTGGGCGGCGGCCTCCTCCCTCCAGACTCCCCCCCCTCGTCGAAGTGGGAGGGGGGGACAAAAACCAAGACTCCCCCGGGGGACGCACCCCCAGGGGAAACACGACAAAAGGCCCAAAGGGCCACGCCTAACGGCCCGAACGCCCCCTCACACCGTGCCCGGCTAGGGGCCCATCGCTCACGGCGGGAGGAAGCGGACGGCGTGGTTCTGCCGCCGCGCTCTCCCGCCGGCCCGCCGCCGCCTGCAAGGTGCGGCAGCGGCGTCGGCCTCCCTCGTGCGCTCGGCGGCCTCCTTCTGACGCATCACTGCGCCGCAGAAGGAGGCCACCGCCCTCCAAGACCTCTCGCTGCTCAACATACGATCGATTACAGTCGGCAGCGAGAGGTCACTGCCGACTTGCGCGACGAGGGCGTGGCGTTGCGGCCCCCATGCCGGGCACTCCGCCAGAGTGTGGTGCGCCGTGTCAATCGGCGCACTACACTCGACGCATTCTTGCGTCATCTCTCTACGAGCCACCTGGTGCAGGTACTTGCCGAAACATCCATGGCCTGTCAGCACCTGCACCAGGTGGCTCGTAGAGAGATGACGCGGGAACAACCGGTCCACCACCCCTTGGAGGAAGTCCGGGTCCAGGGCCTCCGTTAAGGGGGCGCCTGCGGCACAGAGCTTCTTCCGTGCCGTCTTGAACGGGCGCCCCCATGGATCCCTGTCGACCCCAGCCAGTAGTTCCTCCCAGGCAAGGGTCTTCGCCCGGGCTATGGCGAACCGCAGGGTCTTGCAGGCTTCCGCATACTGACCCTGCAGCCGCTCCTCCTCCCCCGTCACCTGCGTGCGCCGACGCCGACAACGCTGCAGTGCCCGGCGACGAGCCTGGGCCGCCGCCCGGAGGCCGGAGAGCTCCTCCGACCACCAGTACAGCTGGCGGCGGTCCGCAGGACTACACAACTCACGAGCCTAAGTCAACTTCACCTGCTCGTGACGCACTTTGCTGAACAACAAATAATGCTCCGACTCCCACCCACCCAGATTGGGTCTGCGTGCTGGGAAATAACTCAAATCCCCCCTCCAGTTGGAATGTTTTTTATAAATTCAAATGTAATATCAGAGAGGTGGTACAGCATCGAGCCTGTGCGCCGCTACTCTGTCTGTGCTGCCGGAGACCGTCTGGATAAATACCATTGCTGCTTCTATTCCTGCCGCCAAGCAGCGGCGTGCTAGCGTGACTGGAGTAACAAGACATCACATTGTCTTAAAGTGACGTGCCGGTGCTTGAATACCATCACAACTAGTATCAAGTAGTCGCGGGCGGGGTATCACTTACTGTCAGGTGAACGTCCCGCTAGTCACGTCGTTTTGTTTAATTAAAAAAAGAAAAAAAAAACAATAACTATAATCGATCTTATATTTCTTTCATAAACATTTACATTTCTGTCCTCGACTACTCGGCAGCGGCTCTTCGGCCACTCCAAGATCTGGTGAAAGTCGGAGATCCGCCGACAGGATAGGTGAGGTCAAGTCCAGCGGTGCGCGGCTACAGTGCTGTGATGGGATAAATAAATGACATCCGTTTCTAAAACAACCTAAACAATCAATGCAGGTATACCGCGAGGTGGCGGAGCTGGCTCCGATGTCGCCAGCACCCGCCCCGCCCCGGCCCGGCCGCCGGCGAGCGGGGCGGGGCGGGGCGGGGTGCAAATAAAAAACAAACATACATACAAACGTTTATTCATATATATCTCTTATTACATATAAATGGATATAAATGATAAACAAATAAAAAAAATATAAAATAATACTTTTGATACATTTTTCCATTAACTTAATTCTAGAAATAAGTAGGTATTGTAGCAACAGATATAGACCTAAACTATAACCTAGGTCGACCAGTGTTTCGCTTCGAAAGCATAAATTTAATTTCATGTAATCCCGGAATCGAACCCGGCGCAGCGCCGTCCGTGTCGCAATGCTGCCATCGATCGATGCACCACCGCACCAATGGGGGTGGTGCGGTGGTGCATCGATCGATTCATTTATTATTAAATGCTTCAGCTGGTAAAGTGAACGAAACGGCTGGAATACTTCAAGGATCTAGATAACGCTGGGGGTGGGACCTAACGCGGCCACCAGCGCAGCAACCGTATCTACCGCCACACTCTACACAGATATCACCACCTAGCCCGTGCTGCAGTGTAAATGTCCCGTCCACGCGTCAGCAGCACGATCGACACGACACGACATGCCTTCACGCTCGCAGCTCTCCAAGGTTCAAGGCCCGCATCCGGTTCCGGCGACGCTCGCCACTCCTCGCGCGCGCCGCCCCGATAAATGCATTCTCTGATACAATCAGCACAGCACGACGGTAGTACATTGATCACAATCACACAAATTGATTTAATCATTATCAATCATTATACAAACAAAATTAAATCACTGGACTCACGCGGCAAGAGTGCAACTTATTCTTTTTACCAAGCGAGAGAGAGAGAGATGTAGGGGCGGCGGAAATAGTGGAAAGGGAGAAAGAGTGGTTGATAGACACTTCTCTTATTAATTCATCTACGGAGGGAAATTAGTAAAGTAGTAGTAGAATAATGTTGTGTAGATTTTATAGTACTTCTCTCTCTCTCTCTCTCTCTTTCTCTTATGAAAAGAAGGAGACTCCAGTGTCGGCGCGCTGCGGGCGGTCTCGCCAACAGACAAGCGATAGGTTACATTTCCTTTCTCTCTCTTGAGACCGAAACAGCGATATATTTTTTATTCAATTAATTGAGCTGATGAGCTGCACGTGCACGTGCACATGCACATGCACGCGGTGGCGCGTGGTGCGCCCGCCCACGATAATGCGATGTTAGGATGACATTCACAGTACCAGCTCGTCGCCTGAAACATACGCTATTGAATATCGTTACCTCAAGAACTTCTCTAGCTACAGCGCCATTCAAACCGGATCACTGTAATGTCTGTCGGCTGCGATGGTACCTAGACGGTGTCCGGCAACAGAGGCCTGCCGGCGGCGAGGATATGGTCAAAGCGCGCGGCGCGAGCAGACAAGCGGCAGGGAAACGGTAACGCGCCACTTCCGGTCCCGCCGCCGGGGCGGGTCTCACTTCCGCTTCATACAACACGATTCGCGCCGGACGAAAAGAAGTTCTGTATCAACCGGATGCTACAGAAAAACTTTACACAGTTCATAACGCGTTTTGCCAAAATTATTGCCCACTTATTGTTCCCACCGCTGGGACCGGGGGAGCCTTTTATAGGAGCAGCTCAGGGCTATTTATCCACCTGTTGTTATAACGTGTCGGTTCAGCGCTGCGTCGGTGGTGAGACCGCGGGGAGCGGGGAGCGGGGAGCGGGACGCGGGGAGCGGGGAGCGGGACGCGGGGAGCGGGGCGCGGGGAGCGGGGCGGCTCATTTCGTCATTGAATCACGAACGTGACGCGAATCACCTTCGTGATGATAAAGCACACGAAGCTGACCCTCGCGAGTGCCTCGAGTGTGTGACCTCAGCTCACTAATAAAGCCACGGAGGCGGATGTGACCTTCACCAGGTCTAAACGATGTGCTGAAAAGTTCATGTAATTATTTATCGCGAATCAAACTCCAAAACATGTTCCCTCTAATCCGAACCTGAGACAACACGACCGCTGAACCACTGCGCCATTGAGACAGTGAATCTAATGACCAGGGTCGTAGGGACTACTGGCGCTGCTGGTGCGTGACTCCGTGCCAGCCGCAACAGCAGCTGTTTCCACCGCGAAACATCGGTCAAGGTAGTCATTAATCATTAAACACAAACGAGTAACTAAATACAACTACAGATTAGTAAATATCCTGCAGTGAAGTAACTAAATTAATAAAAAAAAATATTAATTCATCGTCCGCGTTGCTCTGACTTTGTCCGTTATTTACTAAACCACTATCAAGAGTAAACGTGTATATTCAAAATGGCGTCCTAACGCTATACAGCTTCCGTCCGTACGCTCACGGACAGATTACTTTCAAAAGGAATAAAAAAAAAAAGGTAAAAATACATAACAGAATAATACAAACATTTGAAACTTATACATTAATAAATGGCGTACAATTGAAATAATCTTATTCAATATATAAAATTAAATTATTTGATCGTGTCGTCAAAAAACATGATAATCAATAGTACAGATAAAATAACACAATAACCGCGCGGCGCGCGTGCGCATGCGCGCGGGCGCACGCGGCAGCTACTTTTTTTTTCTATTTTTTAAGGCTTGTGATTTACCAAAAATATAATTTCATTTGCCAATTGGTGGCAAGAAATATCTCGATCGGGCGTACGCCGCTCTGTAAATTACACATGGCAACACCAATCCTTGAATTAATTATTTTTAATTAGACGGGCAAAAAAAAAACTTTTGAGTGCAATTTAAAAGTAACGCCACATCCCCGCCGCACGGAAGTACGTCGTGTATTCAAAAGGTTGAGAAATAATTGTATAATGTTACCGCTGGTGGTGGAAAATAATTACGGGAAAATCTCTATCGAGTATGTTTTTTTTTTAATAAATGCTTACACACGCGCACGCGCGCGCGGCTCGCCCCCGCGCGCCGCGGCGTCGCGTCACCTGCGAATGGAAGAAAGAACAATTATTAATAATAAAACTACTTAAACACAAACGAATATTTATTCTTACATAACAACGAATATATATATGTGTGTGTGTGCGTATGTATAATACAAATATTGACCTAATTAATAAGCATATTAATTGAACACACACAAGTCCGCAAAGGCTGCGCGCGTCTGCTCGACTCGCCACTGGACAGGTTTCCAACCTTACTGCTGTACGTAAGTTCAATGCGATTCAAGAGGCCGCACGCCGGAGGTCTTTGCCTCAATTCAGCGCAGGAGAAAACTCGATAGAAATGACATTAAAAATAAACATTTGAAATACAATAGATTCATCATCATCAGCCAACAGACGTCCACTGCTGGACACGGGCCTCCACTGAAGATCTCATCGATCGGTCCGGAGTCCGCGTGGCCTCCGGTGCGGCCGTGCTGCAGGGCCGTCGTTTGTAAAGAGTCATGTCATAGAAGCCAGAGCTTCCGTTTTTCGACTAGCAAAGTGTACCGTGAGACGTGAGCTGCGCGCGCGCGGAGCTCAGAAACAATCAGCGCCCAGTCTGTCAAACAAGGAAGATCTAGATGTCGTTCGGTTGAGCTGCTGCTGCTGCAGGCGGACGCGCGAGTGTATGCGATCTGCACTCATGATGCTGTGCAAGTGTTGGAGGTGGAAGCGACGAAGCGGATTTAAACCGCAACCCTGGCCAGGTAGATCGGTGTGTTGGATGGTCACTAATGAGCCGTCGCGGGACGCTGGCGGGGCCTCACGCGAGACAGAGATTGCAGAGAGGGAGTGAGAGCAACACTACCATCTCACAGTCCATAGACAAATACCCGGGCGTCGTAGGAGGGTGTCTACGTCCTCCAACCTCGCTAGGTTCGGGAGTAATCTGTGACCAAGTATGTTACGCTTGGGGCGGAACGCGCGGGACTTCCGCCATTACTGATATAAGGGTTGGAGAGTTCCAGTTGCGCCTCGCTGTCGGGAGCACGGCTGTGTGCGAAAGCGTTGTCATGGTTACAGCTGATAGCGTGGAGACGTGCATCGAAGAGTCCGGCATAATCCCTCTGTTGCCCCCACAGCAGAAGGGTACCCAATGCGGGACTTCCCCTCTAGAAAAACAAAAGTAGGGTTGATGCGCGCGCGGCGGGCGGCGGGCGGCGCGCGGCGGGCACAAAGGCGCCGCTAAATGACCGTCGCCGTGTAGTTACGTTATCATCAATAAACATTTTTATTTGACAAATAAAACCTCTTTGCGGCGATTACATTCAAATCGAACCGTGTAAAGCGATTTTTTCTATTTCCGGTTTACTGCGGTTGGCGGCGGTGCGCGCGACACGCGGGGGATGACGAAGCTCTGCCCCAATCCGCGCCCGCGCGCACCGCACACCGCACACCGTCGCCGCCATATTGTAATCCCGTCGCACCTAACACAGCTGATAAACCTTAACACCCGCAGCATTCATCGCCGGCCGACAGACGTCCCACTGCTGGGCACGGGCCTCCCACAAACATCACACCGATCGCTCCTCGTCACTTAACACCAAGAACTTAGCTGCAAGTAGGTCTGCGCTGTCAATAACCACACACACACACACACGCGCGCGCACCGCGGCAGCTCTCATTGCAGCCGGCGCACGGCGCTGTGCAGATATTACTATGTCCCGGTTCGAAGGTCGCTGCGGCCAGTGTAATTACTTGGCTAACGAGACTCGATGTGTCATGTGTCAGGTGACGAGCGCAATGTGATGCAGTGTATATCACACTACGTGGCGCCACGATTACACGAGCGGACGTATCACTCAACATTAAGTGAAGCTGCCGCGCGTGTCGTTACTTTAGAATACATTGTGACAATTTCTGTGTTACACCGCGTGTGTGGCCGCGCGGCGTGCGTCTCTATGGTGTTACATATATATACATAGAGAGAGAGAGAGAGAGAGAGAGAGAGAGAGAGAGAGAGAACGTGTGCGTGCGCGTGCGTGTATATTCATACAATAAAGCGACGCGACGTGACACGACACGACACGACACGACACGACACGACACGACACGACACGACACGACATTGACCTGAATGCAAGTGATAAGCCTCGCCATAACTACGTGACGTTAGTTAGAATGACATACTCAGCACCACATAACGCTCATCACCTGACACAACGTCTAGTGTCGTTCCCAGTAATTACACTAGCTGCAACGCCCTTCAAACCGGAACGCGGTACTGTTTATGTTGCGGCGGGCGCCGTACAGACGGCTCGCGGCAGCTGGCTAATTGAATTAGTAATAGATTGTACGGATTTGCTCACGCATACGGAAGGGTGGGCGCGAAGCGCCCTCGGCTCCTGGCCCAGTCGTCCGAGCCACCAGCAGCTGCTAGACCTGGTGGTGCTGGGGATGAGTCGGGTCAGGACTGCGTATCCCAGTGCTGGACATCGCAGGCCTCCCTCACGGATCCTCATCGGGATGCAATTATGACTCAGCCCCACCAGGCCGGCCCGCCGCCGCTGGTGGCCGGTCAGCGCCTCGCCCGTACTGCAGCGCGCGCCGGCGAGCTTGACATGAACTCCGTAAGGTGTTATTGCAGACCGTGTAGGCACCACCGCAGCTCCTGTTGCAGTCGGCAGCCAGTACTGTGCGAACATTACTATCATCTGGTTTGAAGGGTGTTGTGTTGCCGTAACAAAATTATTGCGGGATATAGTTAGCATCGCGTCTTAATTTTTTTTATACACTACAAAACGACGAGACGAGTGAGACGTACACTTGATAGTAAGTGATACCGTCACTCCTAACATGTCGGGTCTAGTTTCCATTATTACAGTAGCTACAGCGCCCTACAAACCGGAACACGGTGATGTTTGTACCTAGCTAAACGATCTGCAATAGCGGAGAGCCGCCGGCAGCGACTGCGCCGGGCGCTGCGTGGTGCACTGTACGACGTCGCAACAAGCGGCAACTTGTGTACACTCGACATCGAGTGCGCGCGTCACTCGTCTCCGCGCGTAGTTGAATAAAAAAAAGCGATATCGATGTTTCATAAGTTTAATATTGATCTATCGATTTTTACCAGAACCTTGTCTCAGCCCGGCATCGCGACATAGTGTATCGCGCGAACCCACTTGACGCCCGCAACGCCGGACCGATCGATGCGGACGTCTGGCGGGGAGGCCGATGTCCAGCAGTGGGCGTGTATCAGCTGAAGGTGACAGATATATATATATATATAAAGTTGGGTTCGCTAGCCAATCACGCGAAAACTGGTGACCGCACCGCGACAGGAGCACGCGCACTGAACGCGGCGCGCACGCAGCCGGTTGCAGGATATTTAGCTCTTGTATGTAACAGATCCTTCATCGTTTTATTTCCAATTAACTTCTACGTGCGCGTGCTTCAGTTGGTTCGGTGTTATTTAAGTCGTTGCCATGGTAACGGTGGCTGTGGTAAGTCAATCGCGTTCCAATTTTCCATTACAACCAGGGAAGCAGGAGAGCACACAAATATGCATGTATATATATTGTAGGTGCAGGTATGTGTGAGCGTGTGTGTGCGTGCGTGTTTACGTGTGTGTACGTATACGTACGTGCGTGTGTGTGTGTTCGTGTGTGTGTACATATGTGTGTGTGTGTTGTACCTTAGAGAAAGGGAGATTAGTGCCTGTCGGATGTGAGAGACAAACGGTGCAATGATTTTAAAGATGATAAATATTTTTAATTTTTTAAGGTTTTAGGCAAAGCGACTCGCCACCTTGCAGCCAATCAAAAAGTATTTAACAGTATCCACTTTATACTGATATTTACATATTTCGCGATTCATATACACAAGATATTTGACTAATAAAAAAACTGTTTTTTTTTTCAAACTTCCTACTAACGGCATTAAAAACACGTTTTACGGTATTAGTAGATATAAATAATACCGAATACCGGTATCGAACAGTACCTCCGCGACACTGCAATCCCTGCCCACGACGTAAACGTCGGCTATAAACAACCCCACTTAATGTTCCCACGAGTGGGACCCGAGCCCGCGACAGCGGACCTTTATAGATATAATAAAGAATCAATAATATGAACTTATCACAAAATCCCAGGTTCAAGTAAAACCTTGAATCCGTTGAATCATCGCCAGCTTTGTCCGACTACCGGCAAGGTTTTTTTTTTTATTTAACCTCACCGCACACAGTGCGCATGCGCGGCGGCGACCCATCCACGTGGTTAAATATTAAAACAATGTTGTGTAAACATGTTGAAGGTGAGATGATTTGCGATCCAAGTAACTGACGAGAAGACCGAGCTCAGTCATACCGCCTCCGGAGTGAGCGCGCTCACTAGCAGCTAGTGTATCCGGCATTGGTCTGCTCTCGACTGTTACATAGGTTCCCACGCGTGGGGATACATGAACACGGCGGAAGGTCCCTGGTGATGAAGGCAAACGCTAGGGAAAGCTATCTTATTGCCAAGTAGAGTAAAGCTAAAGATCGCATGGGATCCTCTTATAGGTCTTCCATTCAGTGGAGAATGGTAGACCCCAACAGTGGGCCAGTTACGCGGTGACCTTGGAGTTGGTATGGTTATCAGCGCGTGAAGGTGATGGAGCCGAACACGAACGGTCCACATTAAAGGATCGTGAATGCAACTATGACGAAGGTATCATCCAGCATACGGACCACCGGTGGATCACCGAGCTGGTGATGGTGGGGGAATATGGATGTGGAACAGCAGATTCTTTGAGGTATCCAGTGTTTAACAATCTACTACCTCCCCACCTCACAGTTTTCTTTTAAATCCTTACCCTGAACTGATCACCGACTTACGATGGTGGTGAGGAGTTCCCGAGAAAGCTTACCGATAGATCCATATGTGCTCGTGGCACACGTCAACTTTTCCAGAACTCCTAGCACGTATACACTGCAACGATAGAAGCAAAAATATTTCGCCGCCCGTACATCTCACAAATTCACTCACGTGGAGGGTATTTCAGAAAAAAAAAAGTATACCTAAAAGCAGGGTACACGTGTTCTGCTGCCACATCCGGTAGACGGTTGGCGGCGCCATTTTTTATTGCTTCAGGGGCTGGTGCAAAAACATTGCGCCTTCGAATGTATGCAACGTCAGACTCATTTCCGTCCGCCATCTTGTCCGTACTCAAGTGACTGCTGTACTGACACACAGCCGCGAGGCAGCAGTGTGCAGGCATCGCTGCGTGTGCTGCAGGGTACTGTAGCTAGTGAAATTACTTAAGTAACGACACTCGACATCTTATGTCACAAGCCAAACAGTAGAGCCGATAGTGCTTGTGTAAACATCCCAACCGGCGCTATATTGCTATGGGCGACGAGCTCAAGGGTGGTGCAGTGTCAACATCCCAACTAGCGGCGCGTCAAGAGCGGGCGGACCACTTGCGGAAGTGTCCATCGCGTCGTGCAAAAAATCTAGGTCAACTGGCGAAAAGTAATTTAATCAGATATTTTGATTGATAAAAAAAAAGGATATCGTGTAAACATACCGTTAGGTCATTACGCGGAGGTAATGTGGAAAAAAAGTCTAAATGAGACGCAGCTGACGGGACGGTCACGTGACGGCTACATTCAAGCCCTCGGGGTGTATTTATAATGGTGGTTTGCTGGTAGGTCAACTGCCGGAGACGTTCACCGCGCGGCTGCTGGTGCGGCCGCCCGGCAGCGGCGAGCGGACATTGCCGTGTACTAAAGCGCGCTGCAGCTGGCGTTATTACCGCGGTAACAAGATTTAACGTCGCATGTCCAGAGGCGACGAAAGCGATGTGGTGCAGCGTAACAGTCTAATCAGCGCCATATTCTTATTGGCTGCCTTATCACTTAACATCAGGTGAAGATCACGCTCGTCTGGTCGCTTCGTCGAATAACGCGGGCCCGAGCGTCACGCACACCATTATACACATGGAAATGAATACATCCATTTAGAGGACTCATTGTTATATCGTGACAAAATCGACAATACATTATGCTCTACCAAGATGGCCGCTCACACAAGATGGCGGCTCGCAAAAGATGTCAGCTGCACAACCGAAATGTCATACTGCCAACATTGCGAAACGTGAGACGCGAATGAATTGCATAACGAGTAATCTTACAGGACATCTGTTCAGCGCGATGTGTTACGAGGGTTGGAGACAGTTCACATTAGTACATCGTCATCATCAGTTGCCCACTGCTGGACTTACGCGTCTATAATACATCAGCCATGTGTTCAAACAATTGTTATATATCAATTCACGTGGTGTTAAGTGATGCTAGGGCACAACCATAAGCAAGCGCACAGTGTCTATGCCTCACGCTCTGCCTGTTACAATGATGGGGATTCCTCCTGGTAGGTCTTTGTTGCCGGAGACTGTCTAGGTAGGTACCACTGCAGCTCCCATTGCAGCCGACTAACAGCAGTACAATCACTACTGTGTTCCGGTTTGAAGGGCGCGATAGTTAATGTTATTCCTGGGGTAAAGACGTGTAACACCCTGTCTCAAGGCGATGTGGTGCGGTGTCTTTCATCGGACCTAGCGCCATGTTATGGGCAGGCAGGCACATTAACATCCTCACTTTGCGATGAGAATGATACGAGTTTCCATGCTACCTGAGATAAAGTTTAAATCTCTAGTCCTGGAGCCAGGCGCATCAAGTGTCGGTCACATGTAAAGTTATGCAATAAATTATCTCAATCTTTTTAACGCACTAATATCATAAAAATAATTATACAATTATTTTTAGGAAATTATTTGACATGGCAACACCAGTCTGTTGGCAGTGCAACCAGTGCGCAGCGTTACGAGGTTTGGACACAATAAAGGACATATATTTATAACTTTTTTTATTCAATGCAGCGATGAAAGCTACAAGATGTTCACCTGATGGTAAGCGATGCCCATAATAACGTCAGAATAGTTCAGACGGAGTGCATAACACCATATTGTGGTTGTCCCATAGGGACAAGATATAGTGCCCCCATTACTCTAGTAATAACATTATCTACAGTACCCTAACAACTGGAACACAGTAATGTTTCTACACTACTGTTTATCGGCAGAAATAGATACTGTGGTGGTACCTACCCAGACAGTCCCCGGGAACAGTGACCGACCAGCAGTGAAACTATTGATCATAGTTTAATTTGAATATATAACATATATACTACACTAAAAGTCAGTTTCTGTGAGGGCCAATTATGGTCCATGTATCGAAGAGGAGCAGGTTTGATCCTGACTGAGCTTGTGATCCTAGAGATAAACCACATGATTCAAGAGCAACAACTCCAATGAACTATGGACATGTGACATCTACTGACCTACATTCAGTAGTAGCTAGTTTGTTAGATATAATGTTGACTTTATATTGTCTATTTGACAAGGAGAGCCTCATGATGGCAAACCCTCATTTCCAGGAGTGGGAACAGTAAATAAATATTATTTTACGATATGTGCAAGGCTGATAGAGGGATATGGAAGAGAAGTACACACTGCGCCGATCCCACATAGCTGGGAAAAAGTGCAGGCGAAAGAAGAAAGAATTTGAGGAATTAGGAGACCTATTTATTTATACCGAACATGACTAAAGTTGTGTCCTACCCAATCTTATATAGGCAGAACACTTACAGCTTATTCAAGCTATATATAATCAGTAAGTATAGTTCTCTTACTCCCGGACCTGGCATGGCGCGGTCCCACTGTTGTAAGTAAATTAAATATTTTAATAGAAAACGAAACCACAAAATTCATCTAACAAAAGAAAAAAATAAAGTTATGTAATTGCTGATCACTGAACAGTGTAATCATGTGACAGCGATCACAATGCAGTGATGTGAAAAGAATACATGTTGAGCATTGCGAGATATTGGTGATCACTAAACGAGAGGCTCCAAGTAATAAATAAATAGATGATGAAATTTCTGAAACTAGTTTACAACGTCTAACTGAGGGTATCTCCTAACTTACATCAGATATAATTTTAATGTAGAACTCGGAGGTTATGTTCAGCAGTGAATAATGATAATCTGGAATTATGATATGATGCCGCAGGTAATATTTGTCAGATCCTTCTTGTTGAGAACACAATTCATGTACTTTTAAATGAAGCTGATAATTTGTGTACACACATGCACATGCACATGCAGTTAGAAATCAGCTGATCATTCAACTATAACAAGTAATGAAAAAATACTCACGTATATCCTAAGGCAATGTCTGGCTCCCCTGCGCCCTGATGCTACTGGCCCTAGATAGTCTCTTCCCAATTGTCTGAACATGAAACCCAATGTTCAGCAGTGCCTCATGATCCAATATTTTTCTGCCGTCGAAGATATAAGCCGGCTTCATCATAACTTCGTAAATCTTCTTGTAATCCAGCTCTTTGAACTCGTCCCATTCGGTGCACAGTACCAGGGCATGCGCACCGGCGACGGCCGAGTAAGCTGTGCTGTGGATCTCGATGTTCTTCCGTACCACCTCTGGCTCGGAAGTCACATAAGGTGTAGTTAATTCATAATATATCTGTTCAGTTTCAACCTTTGGATCGTATATGTGAAGTTTGGCACCTTCATCCAATAATGTCTTGCACACGTGTATAGCGGGTGACTCACGGGTATCCCCAGTGTTCTTCTTGAAGGAAAATCCTAATATTGCAATCTTTTTATCTGTAACTGTGTTAAATAGTGATTCAATGACCTTCCGTGTGAACCGTGTCTTTTGATAATCATTCAAGTTAACCACTTGTTGCCAATATGCAGCAACTTCTGGCAAGTTTAAACACTCGCATAGGTATATTAAGTTAAGGATGTCTTTCTGGAAACAACTCCCACCAAAACCAATTGAAGCTTCAAGGAATTTAGGACCAATACGAGAGTCTCTTCCCACTGCTCGAGCCACTTCTGACACATCGGCACCTGTAGCCTCACACACAGCAGAAAGAGAGTTGATACTGGATATTCTTTGAGCGAGGAATGCGTTAGCAGCAAGCTTAGATAACTCAGAACTCCATGTATTCGTTGTTAGAATATTCTTGGCAGGGATCCAGTGCTCATACACCCAGCACAACTCTTGAACAGCTTTCTGACCGTCTGGTGTGTCTTCTCCACCAATAAGCACTCTCTCAGCCTCAACAAGATCAACAATTGCTGTACCCTCGGCAAGAAATTCAGGATTAGAAAGGATCTGATATTCTACACCAGGTTTGGTGTTCGCGCGCAGGATTTTCATGATGATCTCTGCTGCTTTGACTGGTACGGTACTCTTTTCGACCACAATCTTATTGCTGGTGGCCAAATCAGCAATCATCCTCGCAGCCCCTTCAATGTACTTTAAATCCGCGGCCCTACCTTTTCCATTGCCGAAGGTCTTTGTCGGCGTGTTGACCGAGATGAAGATCAAATCGGCCTCCTGTATGCTCTGCGCGATATCGGTCGAGAAAAATAAGTTTTTACCTCTGCACTGTTTGACGACTTCGTCCAACCCGGGCTCGTATATCGGCAGCTTGTCAGAGTTCCACTGGCTGATGCGCTCGGCGCTCTTGTCGCACACCGTAACCTTTATGTTGGGACATTTCATCGCGATCACGCTGCAGGTTGGGCCACCGACGTAGCCCGCGCCGAGACAACATATTTTCTGTATAACCATCGCGAATAATTATTTAACAATTTCCTTTTAAGCAAACGGAGGATTCACTTCGTTAATTGAAAAATTCAACGGTCGAATGAACGTGTAACGTTTTCTATTTGTCTTCCTCGGAGTATTGTTTCCTAGCTATAACATTAATGGGAGTTATCAGGTACGTGAGGTGGCACGCTGCGGAGGCGCGCGACGCGGACTGCTGTGCCTGGGGCTACTGACGGGCGCGGAGGCTACGCAACCATTATATTTCCGACAGCGACTCGCGTCCAGTCCGCATGCAACTAACATTCCCTTGTGTCATTGACATTTGTTATTTGATTCTCTCTAGTGATGTACCGTTGTGCGAGCTGAATTATTTATAACGTTAATATGTTAATGTTCTGAGAAAAACATTAGTTTCTTTAAACTGATATACAATTTAGAATAAATCTGTCTAGCACAAATGTGTAAAAATCGGAGTAGTTTTAATTTATTTATATTGTTTTATAAATCGTACGTCCAGATTAAGTTTTTTTTTTTTTAAATGAGTACTAGAAACCAGGTCACTTAATAAATACTATAGTATTATAAATACTTGCTAAATAACACTAAAAATTTAATCTGTTTGAAAGGAACAGAGAAAATCCGTCGTAAAAACTGAAATACCTCTTGGGACTTACATCTCGATATTTTCGATTGCAATTGTAGCGTTACATAAACGTAACTCGTGTAGCGTGTATTACGTACCGTGTTAACGGTATGTAAATATAGATTTTTACTTGATAGCTGTATCATCATTATCGTGTATAAAAAATACATAAAATCAAATCATCATTAGTTGATAGACTTCCACTGCTCGATGTATGCGAAAAAAAAAAATCAAAACATTGATCTTAATTTTTGCTCAGACACCTAGTACGCGTTATTGTAAGCAAATACCTGTTTTTGAAACCTAGTCGCATCCCTTCTAAATTTTTCTGTGTCAACTTAAAATGTTATCGGGTACATTGAAAAAATATTAGTTTTCTAAACCTATTATTTTTTAAAAACTACCTTCAATTTATTAATTTAATATTTAAACTAACAGTGCGCACACATCGCCGGCTTTGAACAATAAGAACACATTTAGTTTACCGTGGATGTCGACGTGGAGTTGATATCAGTGAAAGCGCCATTTTGTCGTGGATGCAACGCGCACCAGCGTAACTAATGCGCCGGATTTATTAACCGAATATGTCGTTGTTCTTCAAAACCAGCAACATGTCCATTCTGATAGTAAAAGTTATTTAAACTATAAAGAACTTTAAAGTATTAGTTATTATAAGATGCCGAGGCAGTGGAGCAGGGAATGGGCTTACAAGAAATCACAATTGGTGCAAAGTTTGTTCGAAAAAAAAAATGAGAGTAAGTTCTCTTTACTATGAAGTTTTTCAAGGTTCGTAAACCAGTTTTGTGTTACGCAAGGTGCTTGTGGTGCCGATAGCTGGTTCATGTTGTCTTCACTCGCGGCAGTGGTAGCGGCTAACACGAGGTTTTTGGTAGATTGAGAATTCTCATCCCGGTTCAGTCATTGGTGGCCAAACGTTACTGGACCCAACGCCTGCGAGTAAAGGAATAGCGTGACGTAGGATTTTCGTTGCGCTCATCATTAGCAGCCGGTAGATGTCTACTGGTAGCCTTTCGAAAATATCGATACGAAATTTTATGAATTTGTTTGAAATACACATCTAACTAGATTAAGCCATTGTAACTCTACCTTTGGTTATCTGCACTTATCTCTAACTGGAAATTGTAATAATTACAAATTAAAAGCAATAATTCATTTATGATCTCTTTTCTAGCTCTTCTGTTAATGATTTAAGAGTTGCTCGACACTTTCTCCTAATTTCGTTACCAATTCTCGCAAAAAGCTATTGTTACCCATTTTGAAAGCTGCTCCATGTGAGAGCTTCATAAAACGTGGTTATATTAAATGTATTTTATGTCCCCGTCCAGCATTTTCACCGATAGAGCAGGAGCACAAGTTGTCACCCAGCGCAATTGCAGAGCCGACATCAAGATCGCTGAGCCCCTTGCCAGACCTCATCGTTGAGAGAGAGGAGGATCCTCACGATGAATCTAAAGAATTCTATGAAGGTTTTGAAGCGAGAATTTTGAGGTTATATAGAATAATATTTAATTTAGAAGAAAGTGATGATAATCTTAGTGTCGAAGAGATTGATAAAGATGGAATTAAGGAAACTTATATTAACAGTTATCACCTTGCTGATGATGAAAGACCTGAAGATCTAGTGAGCGTTTATTGCATTTGTGATAGTGATGATGGTGATGCAGATCAAATTAGTGAAGGAGGAATTAGCGAACATAGAATATACGCTGATCTCCTTAATGATGTTATAGCAAATGAAGATCAGATTAGTGATGATTCAATTAACGGTGATTATCACAATAATGACGTTAATGGAGATCAGACTAGTGAAAATGGCCATAGTGAAGATCAAATTAATAACGATTACCTTAACGATGCTATGGTAAATGATCAGATTAGTGAAGATCCAGTTACCAATGATTACCGTAATGAGGTTTATTTAGATGAGGCTAGTGAAGATAGTAATAGCGAAGCAGTAATTAGTGAAGATCAAGTTAATAGTGATCAACTCAATGATGTCGAAGTTAATAGAGAAGACCTTAGTGAAGAAGGGATTGATAGAGAACGTATTAAGGAGGAGAGGATTAGTGGGTTAGAGATCAGTGAAGGTCTATTTGGAGAACACCGGAATACTTCAGGACATGAAGGATTTATAGACAGACAAGGTTTGTAGTAATAATATTTAATGTGATAATACAATGGTTTGTTGACGTCATGTTATTCTCATCAGGATGTCCGGGAAACGGGAGTGAAAAATTTTTTAGTGCCCTCTTTATTTTTGAATTTGTAGCGCTCCTGTTAGTATCCCGACTGATTATTTGCGCTATAACTGGTGGCAGGTCTCTTGTCGGAAACCGTCTACTATCGCGCCTATTGCAACCGACAAACAGCAGTGTGCGAAGATTACTGTGCTCCGGTTCGAATGACGTTGTAAACGTGTCTAGTGTAATTACTCGGTAATGTTACTTAACATCTTATGTCACAAAGGCGGCGTGCATAATGCGGTGCAGTATCTGTCATCCTATCTAGGGCCACGTTGTTATGGGCAGGTAACACTTATCATCAGGTGATTGCCCGGTCCCTCTCGTTGCTTTCTTGAATAAAGAAATATATTATAATTTCAGCTGGAACATTCTTAGGGGGGAGCGCGAAGAAACACACGATACAAGTCGAAGAGTTAAGGAGGGCAACGTTTGTACCGGCGGCACACAGTAGTTTACAGAGCAACCAGTACTTCAGTGACGACAGCAGTTTGCTGCAGACCAGTGCACAGAAACGGGCGGCGGCCCTGAGCAGCGCCTCGGATGAAATGGAACTAGACACCGACTCGTTCCTGCTCAACGAAGCTCAAGTGAACATCCGCCTGTCCACCAACCTGTCTTCCTGCTCTGACGCCTTGTCGAGGAAACGGAGCAGCTCCTTAATTTCCGAGGAGCCATCGCCCAAGAGAATGTACATGGATGTTGGTGTACAGACGGTAGTGCCTCAGGCGATCGAGTGGGAGAACTTGATGAGCGACTTCTTCCGGGGCCGCAGCAAGTTGTACAGGTGCCTGCTGTGAACACCTCCTCACAATGTGGACGATTTATTGATTTACTTTACAGGCTAGATTTTGCCTGATTACATAACCGAAGCTTTGTGTTATTTTTTTTTAATTATTATGACTAATAATGTTATTTTTGCTTATTTATTTACATTATAGATACGAAAAATATACTTTAAATATATTTTATTTATTCAAAGAAGCGACGAGACGATTGGGACGTTCATATGATAGTAAGTGATACGCCAGTCTGTAACAACGTGGCGGTGGTGGCGGTAGTTAGGATAGTATACACTGCACCACGGTTCCCGTCGCGTTAAGGCATAAGATGTCGGGTCTCTCTTACCCCAGTAATTTTAATAACTACAGTACCCTTAACCAAACCGGAACACAGCAATATTTGCACAGTACTGCTGTAGCACCAACTTAGACGGTCTGCAGCAACCGACCTGCCAGCAGTAAATAGTAGAGCTGCGTGGTTGTTCATTGCCATAGGAGACGTCATTAGCAGTCTCCGTACGGTGGGGCGGCGGCGTGCTGCGTCGCGCGGCGCCGCTGCTCTACTGTAGCTCGGGCGCCCACAGCTTGAAGGTGCGGTCGTACGAGCAGCTCGCGATGTACTTGTTGTCGTGCGATATGTCTGCACTCATCACCTGCACCGGCGAACAGAACGTCGCGTGAGTTTACACATTAACGACACCATACCCGTCGAGCCTCCTCCGCCTACACTCACAGGATATATAAAGCCTCTCACATGACGATCCGGTGATAATCGCGGGGTTCCACTAGATGCGTGCAACGCGTGACCGATTACCGTGTAGATCTTTGGGTGAGGCCTGTGTCCAGCAGTGGACGTCCATCGGCTGATGATGATATATATAAGGCTACTAGAACTACCCACTTACATAGGTTAAAGTGCTAAGATATAAGTTGTGCATTGATACACGAGGAGACATGATATATGTTTGGTAAATATGACTTTAATTTTATTCCATTAAGTGACCAGACAAACAGGATGTTCACCTGATGGTAAGTGATACCTCCTTAACAATGTAGCGCTAGTTAGTTTGGTATACACAGCACCACATTGCCCTCGTCGTTCAGACATATAATGTTAAGTCTCCTTACGCCAGTAATTTCACTAGCTACAACGTCCTTCAAAGCGGAACACAGTTATGTTTACACACTACTGTTTGTCGGTGCAGTGGTACCTATACCGTCTCTGGCAACAGAGACCTAGCAGCAGTGGAACCAGTGACCAGTGTACGTAGAATGGTGCGTACTCTCGCTTCGGCTCGCGTATCGCGCGCTTCAGTGCGTGCCGGTCCATCCGGTTCAATGTTACTGCGTGTGAATGTGTCACCTTGTTGTCGTGCCCGGAGAGCGTACGCAGCGGGTGCCACGCCGGGTCTGACCACAGCTTCGCGGTCCCGTCGTACGAGCTGGTGAGCAGGTAGTGCCCGGGGCTCCGTTGGTACCGGACGTCTGTGTGGCAATGAGCAGTAACTTAATAACTTCATACCATACATCAAGCACGGCCAACAGCAACCAACTAATCTTAGTTCCACCACGTGGGAGTTCTGTCTCTGCCTCTATTGATGGTCATTTGAAGACATTCAGCTTACAAGCAAGCTGCGTGTGGTTATAAAAATACTATAATTTCAATTCATATTAAAAAAAGGAAGGCATCTTCCACAATGTGATGGTATTAATACCACCAAGTCAGTAATGTTTGTTAACTGCGCGAGATAGGTATACGAGACACAATATGCAAAGTATGGTTACCCCCAGCAATTTCAATAGGTACAACGTCCTTAAAACCGGAACACAGTAATGTTTACGTAGTACTGTCTGTCGGATGCAGCAGGCGCTGCAGTGGTGGCTACTTGGACGGCCTCCAGTAACGAAGACCTACGACCAGTGAACCACAGCTGTTCCTACATTACTTTCACAAACTTCAACTCCATCAGAGCGGGAGGTGGTGACCGTTTCCCCGATGTACGGTGGCAGCAGCAGGCGCTGCGGTGGTGGTACCGCCAGGAATACTCACCGCTGATTAGATGCGTGTGCGCCGGTATAGTGTAGATCGACGCCCGCCTCCTCAGATCCCAGATTTTAGCCTGCACAATGAAATCAAAATTTGCCCAATCGCTTTTGTGCAGCAGTGGGCGAGATGGAGAGCAGTCGAAGTATGATTTTTAAGATTTGATATCATTTGGATCTTTTTCCCTCTCTAAAACTCCATACTCTCTGTTCTACCTTGTATGTGACAGCTAATTCCTATGTGTGATGGTTGTTATACTACATATGGTGGGGTTATGGCGGTGGTCGAGGCAGGATGGTGATCATGTTGTGATTGTGGTTGGGTTGTAGTCCTGCTCGTGTTATAGTTGTGGTCATGTTATGGTTGTAATCGGGTTGTAGCTGTGGTATGGTTGTGGTTGTGGTCGTGTTGTGATTGTGGTCGTGTTGTGGTTATGTTGTGCTTGTGGTCGGTTTATGGCGGTGGTCGGGTCAGGATGGTGGTTGGGTTTTAATCAATCCCGTAGACTAGCTGACTACCCTTATATAAGTAGTACGTAAGTCTGCGAACATAACATCGGTACGGTGCTACGGCTCAGGATATATGTATAGCCAGAATATTCGGCACGAGCACGTCTCTTCTCATCTTCAGCTTAATTCTCACTTAATATTAAGTAAAACTTAAGTATAAGGTAGTGATGGTGACTGTCAACTAATCAATATTACATCTTCTTCAATTTGACAATAGAATACCACCCGATCATCCATTTACTTCATTACTACAAAAATGTGATTGATTAAAAAGAGTCGGCGCTGTCTGTCGGACCTGATGGTCGGCTGCTGCTGTGACGAGGCGGTACCCGGCTGGAGACCAGTCCGCGCCCAGCACCGGTCCCAGGTGCCCCTCTAGGAACATGACGCAGCGTCCGGTGCGCACGTCCCACACGCGACCGAACGCGTCCATGCCACTGCGCGAAAAGAAGCAGCGTTAATGCGGATCACTTCGAACAGCTGACAAGGCGGGAGGTCAATGTTAGCTGGGGCTGGCTCCAATCGCTGAACTCTTTCCTGTGCTTAATTTTATATTCATGAACTATTACTTAACCTTACACTTAAACTTTACAATGTTCCCACAGTTGTGACTTTAGGGTTACTCCTATAAGGAAACAGTCAAATTCTGGCTGGGGAATTTGTATACCCTATAGTTCAGAAAACGGTAGTCATTACTAGCTGTTATTTTTTTTATTCTATGTAGGGACGGAATAGCATATTCATCTGCTGGTAAGCGGATACGCCTGCCTATAACAACGAGACGCTAGTTATGAAGGTGTACATTTCCCCACATTGCGCTCATCTCCCCGAGACATATTATGTAGTCTCGTTACCTCAGTAATTACAGCTACAGGGCCCTTCAAACCGGATCACAGTAATGTTTGCACAGTACTGTTTCTCGGCTGCAATAGATGTTGCAATGCTACCCACCTAGACAGTCTACGGCAACAGAGACTTGCCACCAGTAAACATTATTTAAATAGTAGATGTCAAAGTACGTCGTAAAATTCAAATAAAAAAAATTAATCCCACAAGTGGGAAAACTTTGTAAGCTGATCTCCACCTATCGAATTTATATTTTTTGGTCGAGAGACGTTTTTTAATTGATTAAAGTGTTATTGACTCACCCGGTGACAGCGAGCGAGCCGTCGCCCTGGAAGGCGATGCTGTAGACCGGCTTCGCGTGACCCTCCTGGTGCAGCACCTCCGTACCTGTGCCAATGAACACAATTACTATGAAACTACTGTGGCTGGTAGATTTGACGACACCAGCGCCTTATTCTGACGACAAACACTTGTGTACAAAGATTACTGCTTATTTTAGAAGATAAATTAAAATTGGTGCAGCATATTTATGCTGGATACTTATCCTGCAGGAACTGAAACTAAACTGAACTGCTGCTTATGTAATAAAATGAAAGTACTATTTTTTGAGACAAAAAAATGTCAAAAGAATTATACTTTCATGGAGGTGGGAGTGGTTGTATTCGATGTGCTAACTCACCGGTCTCCAAGTCCCACAGCCTCCAGGAGTGGTCGAAGACGGTGGTGGCGAGGAACCGCCCCGACGGGTGGAACTCTGCTCGAGCCACGCGAGCCGGCTTGTGGCCCTCTAGTGACGCTATCGGCGCCTCGCTGTGGATAGAACCGAAGATGCATGGAATTATCCAAATCTTTAACCCCTTGGATCCATTTACATATACTTCTATTCGTTCATTCACCTATTTATCATCCATCCGTTAGGATGATGTCTATCATGATTAGTTCCCTATTGCAATAAAATGATGAATGAACGAGCACAAACATTGCCAAGTTCCACCACAAACGGTGTTGCACTAGAGGCAACTTATAACTGATGGCCAGCCACCAGCCATGAGGCCGATGTGCTGCAGTGTATAAGTATAAGTAATAAGTAGCGCCACGTATCACTTACGATCAGGTAAAAGTCCTGCTAAAGCGGTGTAAGGGGTTCCGTCCAACACCTTACGAAGCACAACTCAACCTCACCAACGCGCGGTGCACCCTGCTGCATAACGGATTAGGTTCCGACCACCCACCAACCCACCCCGGGCTACGTTCCAATTCTCCCAACCCCTTCAATGAACCATAACAAAATACGGCCCAAAATGAGATAATTGGGGAAGGTCTAAGTCCAACAGTGGGCGTCCGTGGGCTGATAATGAAACCTCCTGCTCGTCTCGTCGCATTGTGAAGAAACATCATTTACCTGGAGAAGTTCCACAGGTGTACGCTGCCGTCGTAAGCGCAGGACGCCATTGTGCACACCTCCGACTTCTCCTCCGTCTCCATCGCGTCAGCTTCCTTGCCATCTTTTGCGCTGTTTATCTGAATATCATCAATATATTGAAAGTTAAATTTACGAACCGGACCTTCGAGTAGGACACATCATCTGCTATTGAAGTCCAATTTAAATCCATTACACCTACAATCACATCGAAACTGCTATGATAATGGGATTCTTTATTTATAATAAGCTGGACTCATGGTGGCGAGCTCGACTGGTGGCAACAACGAAATCGAGAGGCTGGTAAGCCATCATAGGGGAAACGAAAACCTACAGACTTTGCTGGATGGGCCATTTGCTAAGGATGAGACACGATCGTAGTCATAGAAACGTTCCTCGGAACCTCAATCAGCCGGTGCCCAGATATTGCTGGAAGGATACCGTAGAGCACGACCTGCGTAAGCTTCATGCAGTGGCCCGGCAAGAGGCACTGCGAGACAGACAACGCTGGCGCTGTCTTGTGTCGGAGGCCAAGACTCACTTGGGGTCGTTGCGCCAGTGGAGAAAGTACATATATCAGAGAAGCGATACAGGTTTCAACAGTAACCCCTGAAGTCTAGATTTGTGGAGTTCTAATGACGTATATATATATGTCACAGCTGGACATAGGCTTCTACCATAGAGCATATAGGGGTTCATACGCGGGGAATTAGGCCATTTCCCACCAAACTGGCCCAATGCGAATTGGTTGGAGCTAGAGCCTCGTTAGTTAATCATCATCATCATAAGGTGCCAACATCAAACTGAAGTTCGGCGATCAGATTGAGAAAACCAATTCGATCCTCAGCTATTCTTTTTAACTGATGGTACCTAAATCTGGACCATGTCTTAATGTCATCAAATCATTTTTTGCGCTGTCTACCAGGTGTACGTTTTCCAGGAATTTTGCCTACCAGGATCAACCTTGGGAACTCATAAAGGGATCCTCTTTGAAGGTGTTCAAAAAATACAACCTTTCTTTGCATGACGATTATCATCAGCCTGCGTTTGTAGTTAGCTATTTTAAGGACTTTAGCCTTGGAGACAAACTGCTTCCACGTGATCTTAAGCATTCGATGAAGTCCCTACATCTCAAATGCTTATATTCGACGACAACATTCCTTTTTTAAAGTCCACGTCTCACAACCGTATAATAAAACGGACCAAACATAACATTTTAAGACACGGTATCGTGTGGGAAACGGTGTCTTGGGGTCACGTAATACTTTGGACATTCTATTAAAAACATTTTAGCTTGTCCGATTCTACATTCTATTTCTTAGTTATGATCTAAATCCGATGTGTAATAACCGCCTAAGTATTTAAATGAGTTACTGCTTTAATTTTTGTTTTACGTAGGTATATTACAGGAGTAGGTATCGCAGTTTTGGATATCACCATTTTTCTCAAGCAGGTGAGGTTGACTTAGGTCTCGTGTGTTGTTATGCGGGACCCCCTTACTTAGAATGCACATAGTTAAAGCGAAAGTGTGAATCCCGCTGTGGTCCCCACAACAACTCATGGAACCCAAACCAACCTCACCTGCTCGTGGTGCATCCTGCTAATCAACAAACGAGGCTCTGGCTCCCACCAACCCGCATTGGGCCGGCGTGGTAAGAAATGGCCCAAGTCCCTTTCCTATGAACCCCTACAAACGATGGCCCCTGGAGATAGCAGCGTAAGAGCAGGCCATGTCCAGCAGAGGATTTTTAAAGGCCGATGATTGATTGATATGTTCCACATTTACTGTCCTTTAGGGTAGCTTATGTATTTACATTAACTGCTGCCTCTTTCGGCCATTAGTAACTGTTTGATCACTATGGCAAAGTACTTAAAAGTGGTGTCTCATGGTGGAGACGGTCTGGGCATCACTGCAGTATTGACGGTGAAGTGTTATATAACATCATTCATCTTACCATGTCCTGGAAATGCGATGGCAGCGTCGCCTGCGGGTGGAACACCGCCGAGCTGACGTTGCACGTGTGACCCTTGAGTGTCTGCAGTGGCGTGCAATCCGGTACTGACCACACCTTGATCAGACCCGACCTGATGACAATGTCACATAGAACAAACTGCTCGTTTAGTCATAACTTCATTGAACATTTACCTGATGGCATACACTGCACCACATCACTTGAGAAATAAGTTGTTAAATCTTGTTACCCTAGTAATTTCACCAGCTACAGCGCCCTCTTTATCGGAACATGGTAATGTCTGCACATTACTGCCTCTAATTGGAAATAAACACTGCAGTGGTATATCCCTAAAGGCGTCCAACAACAGAGACGTGCCAGCAGTTTGGCTACTTCTTGTTTTCACACTTAGTGAACCCTAATCAGTATATAAACCCAACAACTTTTCGTATGAGACCATCCTTTAAAGAGAAGTAAATGAGACCACAGGGAATTATGTCAGAGACTAACGGACATGTGAAATTCACAAAACCCATCTCAAGTATACAAGCGCATATACGACTGGGTAGAATGCCACTCACCAGCTCGCCGTGATCAACATCTGGCTGTCGTTGCTGAAGCGGCAGTAGCTAATGGGCCGGGTGTCACCTATCTGGAACAAAAGGCGATGGTCAACTGATAGTAGCAAAATGTTGAACAATAAGCCATACAAAGAAATCGGCATAAAGCTAGTAGTTCCTAAATTCCTCACTCTTAGGCTCTCTTTTTAGATTTTTCTTCATACTTTTGCAACTCCTCTATTCTCTTTACTTGAGGCAAATACTCCCATTGCTATATTCAGTTGTATAACATATCAGCGGAATATCCTACTTGTTGCTTAATTTATAAACTTTTCTGACCTGACTGCAATAAATGGACATAGCAGATGCTTTCCTCTGCGACTCCTGCTTGGCAGCCGCGCGTACGCTCCCGGGTAGTTTCAACTCCTCACGAGCCTTCATTAACCTGGAAACAGATTGGAGTGTACAACTAAGATTTCAATCTATCTAATATTATGATGGCTCAAAAGAGATAGGAATGGTTGGATATAGAATTCTTTTGAAATATCTCATTAGATTTAACTGAACTAAGACTAAGACCTGACTTGATGAACTCATCTCTAACATGAAAATTTGTTCATCTGGTTCTCATCTTTGTAAACTAATTTCTTACCGCTGTTTAGCCCTTGGAAGCGAGTATCTGGCAATCCATATCCTAGCATCCCTCAGTTCCGGGGGTCCCTCATGATACCAGGTGCCTTCACGCCCTCTGTCTCTCTCTATTCTTGCCTCCTCCTCTTCCAATTTCTTATGGATAGCATCTTCACCTAGACTAAATTATAATTTGCCACTTTATTTTATTATATATTATTGATATAAAAGTAAAGTTTAGAATTTTGTTAGAGAGATGAATGGAACCTTGGAGTAGGAAACAGAGATAGAGTAGGAAATACTTATTAATCTAGTACAAAAGTTAAAAAGCCATATGCCAACACCAAATGCTACAGTTCCATAATTAATTATAGAACAATACTGAACTGGTTTTCTTTTTACTTACTAGCTAAGTAAATCTCTCAATCGCACCCTTCTCTCAGCTGGACCCTCACCAAAAAGGCATACAGGTTCACCAAGTTGTCGCAGACTTCTTCGTACCTTTAGTAATGATAATTAACATTAATCTTATAACTTTCTAAAATGGAAAGATATTTCTTGAAGAAGGGAGCATTGATATATTGTCTTTCTTGTAAAATAACATGGAAGTGAATTAGTCTTTTTTTTGTTACAAACATAATATCCTGGTATTTTGTTCCATTATTATGCAACAAGTTTCTTATAAAACATTACCTCATCGTCATCGGTAGAAACATTCAACTGACGAGCTTTCCTCCTCCTTTCAAACTCCTCGAGTAATGCCTTCTTATCTTTAGACATCTCTTCTTCCAACTCCATATATTCTAGAAAGTAATTTCTTTATTTAATAGGAAATCAATTTGGTCCAAAAAAAGGGAACAGCCGAAAAAATTGGTACCTGTTGGAGGTCTTAGAAAAATATTAGGTGGACCGGAAAGTAATGTCGTTTTCTTACGCTAAATACAAACACATACATTTTTAACGAGTCTTTATTTTTAATCAATGATGTATTCCCCATCATTGTCAATAACCTTTTGCCATCTAGTGAGTAAATTTTCAATCCCTGATCGATAAAAATTAATTGGTTTTTCGGCAAAATATCTAGAGATGGCATTTTGGATATCATCCAAATTTGCAAATGTTTTGCCACTTAAAAAGTGTTGCAGCGCTCGGAATAAGTGGAAATCCGATGGTGCAACATCGGGCGAATATGGTGGATGAGGCAGCACCTCCCACCCCAATTCATTAATTTTTTCTAGAGTTCGCCTTGCGCAGTGCGGTCTTGCATTGTCATGTTGGAGAATGACGCCTTTTCGGTTGACAATCGCTGGCCACTTTTCAATTAAAGATTGATTGACTCGCTGCAATTGTTCGCTGTAGAGGTCTGCAGTAACAGTTTCTCCAGGTTTCAGTAATTCAAAATGAACAATGCCGCGAATACTCCACCAAACACACAAAAGCGCTTTTTTGGGGTGTAAACCTGGCTTAGCAGTACTCCGAGGGATTTCATTTGGAGAGAGCCACTGCCTTTTGCGTTTTGGGTTATCATACAGGACCCATTTCTCATCTCCTGTGATCAAGCGATCAAAAAACGCTTCTGTGTTGTGTCGTTGAAGCAATAAGTTGCATGTGATTGATCGGTTAGCCTTATTCTGTTCGGACAGATTATGCGGGACCCAAACACCTGCTCTGCTTACTTTTCCAATCTGCTTCAAATGTTCTTGGATGGTGGATGGTCGACCAAGGTTTGTTGAGACTGTTTGACAATTCCTCGATCGTCTGACACGGATTTGCTTCCACTTCCGCCCTTAACACGTCGTTGTCTAACGCTGATGGTCTTCCTGATCGATACGAGTCGGAAAGATCAAAATTACCCGATTTGAACTTGGAAAACCACCTTTGGCACATCATTTACGAATGTCCAGTGCATTTGGATAAACATCGCAAATGTTTTTGGTAGCAACTGTTGCGTTATTTCCCTTGCGAAACTCAAAGAGCATGCAATGCCGGATGTGTACCTCTTCTGGTATTTGGCTGGCCATTTTACCCAAAATTACAAAAAAAAATTGTAATTCAATTGTCTATAAGTAAAGAAATCACTATAACCTCACAATGTCTTTGGTACGCCTCTGAACAAAACAATGAGCTGACAAATGACAAGTATTGGCATGCGCAGAAACGACATTACTTTCCGGTGCACCTATTAGATAAATTGTTAAAAGGAGGAAAAAGGCAAATAGTCGTAGTGCAGATGGTTAAACCCACAAAGGGAAACTGTCATCATTGTCATAATTATTAGCTGATAGATGTCCGCTACTGGACATAGGCCTCCCCAAAAGGTCTCCACTTCATCTGCTGGGGGGCATGCCAACACTATATCTACTGGTATGCGGTCACCATTTGTGGACTTTAATGGCCCAATTGCCTCTTGAGGCTGACAATCTTGTGGACTATGTTGGTGACTTTAGTTCTCCTAAGGATGTCCTCATGTCTAATTCGATCATTCAGGGAAATCCCTAGAATAGCCCTTTCCATTGCTCTCTGTGCAACTTGAAGCCTTTTCAGAAGGCCTACTGTAAACAGCTACATCTTTGTGCCATAAGTCATCACTGGCAATACACACATAATAAACACCTTCGTCTTCAGACACTGCTGTAGTTAGAAAGAGAATGTGATATGTAGCCTCATTACCTTGCCCAGCCATAAAAGGGAAACTGTAGATTCAATAATCTATTTTAATAGATTAAAACATGATAGTCTAAGAAATAACGGCTCATAGAGGGATATGGAAGAGAAGTAAATACTGTGCCGACCCCACATAGTTGGGAAAAGGGCAGGAGAAAGAAAGAAAGAAAGAAGCGTCTAATATATAAAATAACACTGCTGTGAGTTATGCTCAAGGGACAGCTATTCACATGAACCTGAAATCATAAAGCCATTCTCCATCAAGAAGTATCCCTGCCTGTCCTTTGTATACTTCTTAAAAAAAACACAACAGTATTAATGTTTATGTATAAATGAACGGAAGAAGTTAAAACTGTAGTGGTTCCTAGATAATTTCAGTAATTTTGCATTTAATCAATATCGTTATAATTCAATGTGGCGAAGACTTACCGTTAGATATCTGAATATCACCAAGTTCTTGTCCGCCCCCATCTTCAACACCTTCCTTGGCGGCAGCGGCAAGTGCTGCCAATCGCGCCTTCTCCTGCTCCTCCAAAGAGCCATAGTGTATCTGCTTGCTTTTCTTCACCAAGATTTCTTCATCATCAGACATTTTAAGGTTATGTTTGTTTTAACTTTAATTATCTTCTTTTTATTATTTCTTTTATAGCTCAGATTATACTTATAAGGAATTATGATCAATACATATAAAATATTTATTTTATAAAAACCGCAACACTATTTTTTTTAATGTTTACTACAATTAAGTCAAAAACTAAACAAACATATTACGTTTCTTTGTACGCAAGACAGAAATTTTTTAACAATAAATACATTACAATATAAATACAAGAATTTTTTACTTATTATAAATTCTTGTATTTATATTATATATATTAATATATATTACTAGGTAATAATATTATCACCTTTTTCTATTAAAATTTAACGAGCATATATGGATTTCACTTAACTTTAAAATCTATGGATGAACTGAAACTATTTTGTGTTTATCACATTCTTAAAGAAAAGTTAACAAATATTTTTTTATTACCTTTTAACATTATGCATATTATTAAAAGGTAACAACTGACGGGATCCAAGCCAACCTCACCTGCTCGTGGTTAACCTTGCTAATCAACCAACGAGGTTTTGGCTCCCACCAACCCGCATTGGGTCAATATGGTGGAAATAACCTATATCCCCTCATATGAATCGGTTATTAATATGTTTATCTGAAAACAATGTGTTGGCAGCGCCTGGTGGCCTGCAATCAGTGTCAGGCCAGCTGAGGAAAAGTGTCCCGTGAATATAAGGAGGCTAATAGATGCTACCTGAGGTGCAGAAAAGTCACAGTAAGGTTAGCTGCGGAGCAATGCACGCACAATACCATGAAAAGTTGCGTGCAAGGGTCAATTGGCGGTCCCCTTCTTTGGAATCTTTTTTTAAACCCGCTTCTTCCGAATATTGTCAAGCGTTTGCGGGAGACGTCACCCTTGTTTTCGACGAAGATACAGCACACGAGATAGAAGGACGTGTTAACGCTACCCTCGACTATGTTCGGCAATGGGGTGTCCAAAATAAGTTGAGATTCGCAACGCACAAGACATGTGCAATGGTGATTACGAACAAACTCAAGTACGATACCACACGGCTGAACATGAGTGGGAACCGCATTGGTATATCCAGAGAAGTCAAGATTCTAGGACTAACCATTGATGATCGCTTAACGTTTAATAGCCACGTGTCGAATCAGTGCAAAAAAGCATTAGGGTTGTATAGGCAAATCGCTCGGGTAGCCAAGCTCTCTTGGGGTCTTGACTCCAAAATCATCCGATCCATCAATCATCCACGTAGCTGCAGTCAAGCCGATTGTGCTATACGCGGTTACGGTATGAGCACCAGCAGGCAAGAAAGTAGGGATTCAGAGGCAACTAAACAGCGTACAGAGAGAATTTGCGATGAAACTCTGTAGATTGTACCGCACGGTCTCTCTACATTCGCCTCTATTGCCGTCGGAGATACTACCACTAGATCTGAGAATTCAGGAGGTGTTCGACCTGTATGAAATTAGGAGAGGGTTGTCCCAGACACTTCTAGGCGATAGGGAAGTAGAACATGTCGTAGGATTTGCAGACTCCTTACCCTGCTTCGCAAATGAGTCTTAAATATATATCTTTGGTAGACCAAAACTCTGTTCATGAGCACAACTAAAGTGTGAGGCAACTAAAATGGTTCTCAGGAGAAAGCAAGCTATGGTCTGTTCAGTGACTGTAAACCCGTGCTTAATACTGTTACGAATCATTGCTCGCTCCATCCTCTTGCCGTAGTTGCCAGGAAGAATTTGCAGAGGGGTTCTACCCAGAGCAAAGACGTCTTTATTCTGGGTCAAGGCCCACATGGGCGTTCTTGGTAATAAGCGTGCTGATGAATTAGAGAAGCTGGCTGCTCTTAACAGCCGAGGAAGGCAGATTATAATAATGCCCGGTATCGTATGTTAAACGTTTGCTTCGGTTGCGAGATGGATCGCCCGATATAGCTGGGGTAGCACCGCGTCCATCACTAAGTTATATCTCCCGAACGTAGCAGAGGCATATCAGTTAATAAGGAAGGTACAGCCAACGGGGCAGTTAACCCAGATATGTGGAGAATCCACCGTGATCAGTATTCATTGGTCACATGGTGATCAATATTCTCTTAATACTTAAACCGTTTCAAGTGTCGGGAGACCCTGTGGTGCAAATGCAATGACGCCGTGGAAGAAACGGTTTTTCATTTGCTAACTGAGTGTCCTATTCATAGAGGCTTGAGGTATGATTTTGAACAGGAGACAGGCTTAATAATAAATAAAGCCAGTCTACCCGAAATAGTAAAAAATAAACTAGTTAGAAGAAAGTTCATAAATTATTGCTTAAAAATATGTAAGATAGTAAATAATAGAATTAAGTATAAGTAAATGTTACTTTATGCATATGTACACAATAATATTCTATGTATTTTTGTACATTTTATAGAATTAGATAGCATAAGTATAGATACAATGGTTAAAAAAAACATCGTTTTAATGTTAGAAAAAATGTGTATAGCGAATCATAGTGTAGATATTGTAAATAAATGTTGTGTGAAAATGTTGTAAATATAAGGATAATATAAAAGCCCTGAATAATAATATCAGGGAAAATTAGAAATAAAAAAAGCAGTGTGTTGGTGTCAGAAACAAACAAATAACTACCGTTTCTGCTAGCTTATAGTTCGTTTAATAATAATCTTCTGCCGCTTAATTTCTGATTTAACATTTCTTAAATAATTTTTAAAATTATTTCAAATGATGCGAAAAGTAAGGATTTTTATTATAGCAACACTGTATTAAATTGTCTATTGTTTACGTCAAACGTAATAAATATTACTTATATTTACAAATCATTATACTCTAAAATTATTAATTTTTACAAAATGAATTAAAAATAATGACGTTTCGGATCAAACTCCCTTTAATAATAGTGATTATATGATAGGACTTTCATGAGATATAACATATATATAACCTCAAACTTTTGCATTTCAAATTCGATCGCGAGATTCTGGTGAAGCAATGGCTTTGCAATTATCCCGGCGGGAGGTAGAGGATTTACGATCGTCGCTGGACCGGGCGATTTATAGGACTATTGGAAAATCCGACAGTTCCCTACTATCAACTGTCTCTTCTTGTTTGACTAACGGGTATGTAATCATTAGTATAAATATTTTCATTAATAGCTTTAACTTCATTATTAAAATACCTTTAAGTTTCAAATGTGCTAATTTTCTTTAAACGCTCCTCAAATATCAGATAGAATGACGCTATGGGTATGTACAGCGGTTATGGCAATGTAATAGTGGTAGGACTCTATTAGACAAACGCAAATTTATCTTTGCCATAAGTTGTTTGATATTAAAAAAAGGTATCATAAATAAAAAATAATAATTCAATGAGACTCAGTGTTTCTGTCTATGTAGATAGCCAAATATCCAGTCTCATTCAACCCTGTAATGGTCTTGTTTGTAGACTCTACTTTTTGTTATTGTGTCTTCCTTTTTAAGTTATGCTTTTGGCAAACTATATTGTTGTCTTAAAAAAAATCAAAGCATGACATAAAATTTAGTACATTGTTAGTATTTTCAATTTGAATTTTTTATCAAAATCACAAGTGTAGAAAATTGTCATAATCACAATTCACAAAACTTATTTACAGTTATGAACGTCGCAAAATTATTGACAAAATATCGTCACACATAGACTCAAAGAAAGCAAGTAAGCTTGCAGACAAGGTGCTGGCCTTAGCACAGGAGTTGATATCCAGCTCTAAAACATCAAAGAGGAAACATGAATCCTCAAGTGACAAGGACAGGGATAATAAGAGGTAAAGAAATATTTGATAAACAAATTAGCTAACTTTATTGTCTACCTTTGTGGCGCAGTGGCTAAGCACTTGCTTTGTAACACTGAGGCTCTGGTTCTATTTCAGAGCTATATGTTGTGGAGTGTGATTGGTGATATGGTTTTTTTGAACCCATCAAGCAAGTATGCAAATATTTTTTCTTTTATTTCAAATCTACTATAACAACATTGTCATATTAGGGGGACCGGAAAGTAATGTCGTTTTCTTATGCTAAATACAAACACATACATTTTTAACGAGTCTTTATTTTTAATCAATGATGTATTCCCCATCATTGTCAATAACCTTTTGCCATCTAGTGAGTAAATTTTCAATCCCTGATCGATAAAAATTAATTGGTTTTTCGGCAAAATATCTAGAGATGGCATTTTGGATATCATCCAAATTTGCAAATGTTTTGCCACTTAAAAAGTGTTGCAGCGCTCGGAATAAGTGGAAATCCAATGGTGCAACATCGGGCGAATATGGTGGATGAGGCAGCACCTCCCACCCCAATTCATTAATTTTTTCTAGAGTTCGCCTTGCGCAGTGCGGTCTTGCATTGTCATGTTGGAGAATGACGCCTTTTCGGTTGACAATCGCTGGCCACTTTTCAATTAAAGATTGATTGACTCGCTGCAATTGTTCGCTGTAGAGGTCTGCAGTAACAGTTGCTCCAGGTTTCAGTAATTCAAAATGAACAATGCCGCGAATACTCCACCAAACACACAAAAGCGCTTTTTTGGGGTGTAAACCTGGCTTAGCAGTACTCCGAGGGATTTCATTTGGAGAGAGCCACTGCCTTTTGCGTTTTGGGTTATCATACAGGACCCATTTCTCATCTCCTGTGATCAAGCGATCAAAAAACGCTTCTGTGTTGTGTCGTTGAAGCAATAAGTTGCATGTGATTGATCGGTTAGCCTTATTCTGTTCGGACAGATTATGCGGGACCCAAACACCTGCTCTGCTTACTTTTCCAATCTGCTTCAAATGTTCTTGGATGGTCGACCAAGGTTTGTTGAGACTGTTTGACAATTCCTCGATCGTCTGACACGGATTTGCTTCCACTTCCGCCCTTAACACGTCGTTGTCTAACGCTGATGGTCTTCCTGATCGATACGAGTCGGAAAGATCAAAATTACCCGATTTGAACTTGGAAAACCACCTTTGGCATTTACGAATGTCCAGTGCATTTGGATAAACATCGCAAATGTTTTTGGTAGCAACTGTTGCGTTATTTCCCTTGCGAAACTCAAAGAGCATGCAATGCCGGATGTGTACCTCTTCTGGTATTTGGCTGGCCATTTTACCCAAAATTACAAAAAAAAATTGTAATTCAATTGTCTATAAGTAAAGAAATCACTATAACCTCACAATGTCTTTGGTACGCCTCTGAACAAAACAATGAGCTGACAAATGACAATCAAGTATTGGCATGCGCAGAAACGACATTACTTTACGGTCCACCTATTATTTTGATCGTCAACTTATTAAAGTCAGAGGACTCTTGATGGCGACTTCCATAACTTAGTTGTAATCTAAAACATTAAATTTAAGTCAAGGTATTGCCCATTATAGATAAAAAACAAATTACTAGTAGAACAGAGGGTCTTGTTGTATGGATAATTAAATAAATGTTCCAAAAATTAAAGGACATAAGTTATTAATTTCTGTAACATGTTTAAACATCACATATTTTAGATCACGTCATGATGAAAAAGAAAGTAGAGAGGAGAAGCGTGAGTCTCGTAGTGAGAAAGAAAGGGAAGACAAGGAGAAAAAGCTTGGCAATGGTATGGACCTGCCGTCTGGCCTGCCTGATGGGGAGACTGTGGGATCCAAGATGGCAGGACTCAGTGCTGACAAGATTAAGGTGATATTTTGTTGTTATTCTGATTTATAACTTTTAACCATTACGGTCACTTAAGTAATCTATATTTTTGAGGACAATTTGGGGATGTATTTTTTGTTCAATAATGAAATAGGGGGATGGTAATGATGATGACTATGAATTGTTCGGCCTCATTACTGATGAACTTTTGTTAAACTGAGATTGTGTTAGCAGTAAATAAAAATATATTTGCAGCTGATGATGGCGAATGCACAAAAAGAGATAGAGGAGAGGAAAAGGGCTCTGATCGCTATGAAAGGTGAACAGCGGCCAGGGGTAAATGTTGCAGCAGCGACGGCGCAGCAGCTCAAGGTTCAGATGCAACAGAACAACGCTATACCACCACCGAGTGTGATTAAACCAGTGTTGTATTCAAAACCATGTAAGTGTATCCAAAATTATGAAAACACGAACAGTCTTTATTCACACTTCGGTACACTTAATTCATCTACTTAAATCAGGGTAGAAGAAGACTCTGTGGTAAGAAATTTGGTATCATCTTGATTCTGTAAAGCAACAGAGTATTGATTGGCGGTTTCTTCCTCCATTCCAATAATAAAGTAAAGTATATAACACAGACTCATAAGCATTATTAAGTACCTCAATGTTAACGTAACACTTTCAGCTGCAACACAGCTCAGTGCTGAGGAGCTGGAGAAACAGAGGAAAATTGCAGAACTGCAGGCGAGGATACAGAGGAAATTAGCAGGTAAGACACACTCTTAGAGTATTGGAATGTTGATTGTAAAACAAAGTTGCTCTTTCTTTTAATGACTTGAGTAAATGTATATGAGTGTCGGTAGTTCATTGTATTAGTGAAGTTTATTTTTAATATACAGTGGTGTATCCCCATTAAGCAGATGAGGAATTCATGCGGTTGTCTAGATAATCTCATTATTTTAGATAACGCAGACATGCATAAGTTAGAGACTGTATGAGAGAGTCATATACCATTAAGATACCAGCAGACACCGCAAGTGACTGCAAGCACCGCGGTGTCCATTCAGTGTATGATCACACATTTTGGTAGAAGCTTGTGCATGTTTTGTATAACTGTAAATGTTTCCAGGAGGCGCTCTGGCGGCTGTGGGCGGATCAGGACCAGCCCCCCTCATTTTAGATAGGGAGGGGCGCACGGTGGACACCAGCGGCAAGCGGGTGCAGTTAACTCACGTCGTGCCTACCCTGAAGGTGAAATTGTTTTTAGCAACAAAATTAAATTTATATCCTTTTTTTTCACTATATGAGATTATGCTTATTGCTTTGATATATATATACCCTGTTGTCTATGTAGATATCACCACAGAGAGTAGTATGCAAACATTATAGTGTTGCTGTTCGGAGGACACTGTAGTTAGTGTAATTACTGGGGTTAAGAGACTTCGCAAGGCAATGAACCCAATGTGGTGCAGTGTATACCGTCCTAGCTAGCGCCACGTTGTTGTTGTTGGTCAGGCGCAAAACTTTCCATCAGATGAACGTTCCACTCGTCTCATCGCTTCGTCGAATAAAAAAATACTTAAGTCACGTTTGATTGGCAATTTGACCTGGTGGTATTTGCTAAGGCTGCTGATAACAATGAGCTAGGCAGGAGCAGCTTCATTGTGCTTGTTTTTAAAATGGACAATGGATCTCATTACCTCGGTAATTCAACTAGATATAGATTTCTCCAAATCCGAATGTACACTGATTGTGTTTCTGCTCATCACCAGGCCAATATCCGGGCTCTGCGCCGCGAGGAGTTCAGGGCGCAGTTGTCGAGCGGTGCGACAACCGGCGCGGTACCGGCGAGCGCTCCATGGCTCGACGAGCGCGTGCCCAGCAAGCCGCCGACGCGCACGCGCCGCGCGCTCCGCTTCCACGAGCCGGGCAAGTTCCGCCAGCTCGCTGAGAGGCTGCGGATGAAGGTGCGTTACGAAACTGAAGCAGCATGGCATGACAATCTCCCCCCGAGACGTTCACTTGCCTGTAAGCAGTACGAGGGACTACGACATGACGCTGATTAGATCGACGTTTTAACGACACAGCACCGTGTTGCTATGGACTATAGTGTAACTCTAGAGAAATCCCACCTCAGTGGTAGCATTATGTGCCGCGCTGGTTATCATCAGGAGAGACCTTCCGCAAGCACAATAGGAGTCGTCACCTGTTGTTGGATGGTGAGAAATAAGGGCGTCAGGCTGGCAGGTTTCGAAAACTGTGGAGGACGCTTAATATGGCGTCATCATAGGGTTGTTGTAGCACAGAAAGAGCTGATGCTCCCATCAAAGAGTATCAGATAATAATGACAATGTTTCCAATTGTGTTGTCAGAAACAGTTCATCTTTTATGCCAATTTTTTTTCTCTTACTGAATTTTTTTCAATGTCAATCTTTTTCTCGCCCCCGTGTCGCCCATGTCTTCGTCAGGCTCAACTGGAGAAGCTGCAGAACGAGATCAGCCAGATAGCGCGCAAGACCGGCATCTCGTCCGCCACCAAGCTGGCGCTGCTGGCAGCCGATACGCCGGACAGCGACCGCGTGCCGGACATTGAGTGGTAAGTGCACATTACACACTGACTGTAATGGTATTTTTGCACTACTTTCTGTGCCGATGCTGCAGTGTGCAGGGTTCAGCTTCAGCGAAGTTCTGTCATTATAACGCTATCAGAAGTACTCCCTCAGTTATCATATATATGATAGGAAAAAAACATGTTATGTAACCACAGCATTTCTGTTTGTAACCACTGCAGAAAGAGCTTATCTTCATCACCATGGCAAGTTGTTCCAATTATACCTGGTGTACCAACTTTACGATATCTGTATCAACGCCATCTACTTTAGGTGGGACAGTGTGATCCTTATGACGCCTGAGGAAAGGGAGTCGAAGAGGAAGAAGGAGTCAGGCTCGGGTGACGCGCGGACCGAAACTCAGCGCGTGGACTCGTGCAACGTGGGTGAGGATGACATCGTCGACAACCTCAACGAGGACGCCATCACCAATCTGGTGGAGCACCCGCAGCAGCTCAGGCCGCCAAGTGAGTTATTATTAGTATTAAATCACTTTTCCACATTTCCAGTATTGGCACTGAGTGTTGTATTTACTTTTGGATGTTCTCAACAACTCGCGGGCCCAAACTGGCTTAAACTCTTCCATATGACCCCTTATAAACAGCCCCCAGTGCCTGGCGGTGCTAGAGACTATGCTGACTGTGACGGATGTTGGTATAGGAAACCGAGGAATTAGTAGATGTACCATGTATAATACATTGAGGCAATATGTGGTTGTGTACACATCCTGTCCACCGTAACCTGGAGAGGGGCATTTAATTTAACATCATGAGGACACAGTGCCAGCTCGTACGATATGAATCCAATAACACCAGCGAATGCTATAAATATTCGACAGTCATATCCCTACTATGTAGATAACACATTGTTTGCTGCAGACAGGAAACTGTATGAAAATAATATTTGATAAGACGTACAATTCGTGGAATATAAATAAACGCATTTCCGGTTGGTTAAATTCCACAATAAACACCTCTTTATCACAAACTAAATGTTTCTTCTACCGTGGGCGGATCCCCAGAGTACCATGGCAGTCTCGATGAGCATCTGCATTTGCTCTAATTTTCACATGTTTTGTCGAATTTTCGTAATACGGTAGGAATGCGATGCTGTTTATGGCCTCGCCTTCTTTCTAGGACGCGCCGAATGATTCAACGAGTGCGAAATGCTCGCTATCGATTCTGTTCCGACGCTCCAGCTCGTAGTCATGTCTCTCCACATCTTTATAAAGCGTCCATGCTTAACATGGCATCGCGTACGCAATTACATTTAGCTTCTTTTTTATTCGGGATCTTAAAATATAAGACACCGGAATATCTATATTCTAAAATAAAGTTTTCTCCTCACCAAGACGGATCAAACGCAAGAAGTGCGCGTGCGCACCTATCTCTCCTATTATAAGCATAAAACTGTCTCATTTACGGGCAGTTTTCGAGATCAGGCCACCAAGTGTTGGAATAATATACATCCGCCTGTGAGGCAATGTAACTCTGTTTTCAGTTTTAAAAAATATTTTAAACAATATTTGTTGATGAGGTGAATAATCCACTGAGCTACGGCCTTTTGTACCATTGCAGCACGCACGCACACACGTGCACACGCGCACGCGCACTCTCATATCTATTCTATTGTGTGTTGATGTAGTTCATGCTGTTGATAACAAAATTTCTTGTTTGTATATATATGTGTGTGCGTGTTACATTTTTTGGCTACAATAAATGATTTATCTATCTATCTATCTAAATGTAGATGCAGCCGATCCACCGGACCCAGGTAAATTTTAAGTGATCCTATGAGAAGAGTCTGTGAACCTCTGATCTAGGTCTTATATTAGGGGGACCGGAAAGTAATGTCGTTTCTGCGCATGCCAATACTTGATTGTCATTTGTCAGCTCATTGTTTTGTTCAGAGGCGTACCAAAGACATTGTGAGGTTATAGTGATTTCTTTACTTATAGACAATTGAATTACAATTTTTTTTTGTAATTTTGGGTAAAATGGCCAGCCAAATACCAGAAGAGGTACACATCCGGCATTGCATGCTCTTTGAGTTTCGCAAGGGAAATAACGCAACAGTTGCTACCAAAAACATTTGCGATGTTTATCCAAATGCACTGGACATTCGTAAATGATGTGCCAAAGGTGGTTTTCCAAGTTCAAATCGGGTAATTTTGATCTTTCCGACTCGTATCGATCAGGAAGACCATCAGCGTTAGACAACGACGTGTTAAGGGCGGAAGTGGAAGCAAATCCGTGTCAGACGATCGAGGAATTGTCAAACAGTCTCAACAAACCTTGGTCGACCATCCACCATCCAAGAACATTTGAAGCAGATTGGAAAAGTAAGCAGAGCAGGTGTTTGGGTCCCGCATAATCTGTCCGAACAGAATAAGGCTAACCGATCAATCACATGCAACTTATTGCTTCAACGACACAACACAGAAGCGTTTTTTGATCGCTTGATCACAGGAGATGAGAAATGGGTCCTGTATGATAACCCAAAACGCAAAAGGCAGTGGCTCTCTCCAAATGAAATCCCTCGGAGTACTGCTAAGCCAGGTTTACACCCCAAAAAAGCGCTTTTGTGTGTTTGGTGGAGTATTCGCGGCATTGTTCATTTTGAATTACTGAAACCTGGAGAAACTGTTACTGCAGACCTCTACAGCGAACAATTGCAGCGAGTCAATCAATCTTTAATTGAAAAGTGGCCAGCGATTGTCAACCGAAAAGGCGTCATTCTCCAACATGACAATGCCAGACCGCACTGCGCAAGGCGAACTCTAGAAAAAATTAATGAATTGGGGTGGGAGGTGCTGCCTCATCCACCATATTCGCCCGATGTTGCACCATCGGATTTCCACTTATTCCGAGCGCTGCAACACTTTTTAAGTGGCAAAACATTTGCAAATTTGGATGGTATCCAAAATGCCATCTCTAGATATTTTGCCGAAAAACCAATTAATTTTTATCGATCAGGGATTGAAAATTTACTCACTAGATGGCAAAAGGTTATTGACAATGATGGGGAATACATCATTGATTAAAAATAAAGACTCGTTAAAAATGTATGTGTTTGTATTTAGCGTAAGAAAACGACATTACTTTCCGGTCCCCCTAATACTTTCATGCTGTAGGGTCCAGCTTAGTTAGTTTATTACCAGCCGAGTTAGTTTGTTATAAAATTGATATAGTGTTGGGTATGGAGCTGCCGTTGATCTAGTGCAAGTGGTGTGCACGGATGCGTTTGGATGTACAGGTGGAGTGTTCCATTGGAATAGGATTTGTATATGCAGCTGCAACTCGTAACAGGAGCACTGTTACGAGTTGCAGCGGAAGGTGAAGAGGGGATTTATAAATAAACCATAAGTACATTTATTTATTTATTTCTACATGCAAAAGCAATCCACAATAGAAATGTTTAAACATAACTGTTGCTACCGAAGCACGATGCTTCGAACATGTACAGTATAAATGCCATGGCCGCATTAACACGGAGCTGGTCCGCGCTCCCGTACTTACACCAGCGCAAGTTGCTAACTGTAGTTGCGTACTGTCCGAAACACTCCGTGTGGAATGAATTCTCTGCCAAGGTGACTCCGTAGACAGTTGTTCCAAGAGGGTCCAAAAGTACTCTATCTATGGTCTGTAACACAGTTATGACTATTATTGCTGGATCTTTACTATCAGGTAGATCATGCGTACGTAAGTTTTGAAATCATTATGAAGGAGTCTGAATTAGTACCAAAATTATTGTTCCTCGTCCGCAGGAACACACAAGAATCCCAACATCTTTAAGAAGCTGGGGCATCGGCTTGATCCGCACAGGATGCAGCTTTTCACTATATACGGCGCAGCTGTTGTAGAGTTGGATGTTAGCGTACCGTTACCGTTAGAACCGAATGCTCCAGGTGCTCCGGGTGCTCCGGGTGCTCCGGGTGCTCCAGGTGCTCGGCCACCATCAGACGCGCCGCCGTTGGCGTTACTGCTTTGATTGTATTTTGGATAATGGTTATTGTAGAAGTTGCTCGTGTAAGTTCCGCTTCCGTTTGTGCTGTGAGCGGGCACGTTTTGGTTTCCACCGTGTGGGTTCACGCGTGGGTAGGTCTGGTAGTTACCTGGGTTACCGTTGTGCGAGTATGATTGGTTGTTGTAAGGTGCAATTGGACCGTGCGTCCCGTAGGTTTGGTTGATGTTGGTTGTGTTCAGGTTTATGGGATGAGTTGGAAAGTTGGCCCGGTTTGTAACGTTGTTGTTGTTGTTAGGCTGTTGGTTGTTGTAGTTACTGTATTGGTGCGTGTAGTTTCTGTTGTAGTGAGTGTAATTAGTATTCCGTCCATTAAAGTTGTTATTCGGATGTAAGTTCGTATTGTTCAGGTAACGTGGTGTGTATTGTCTGTAACTGGAGTTAAAGTTTGACAACACGGCGCCGTATGCCGTGTACTTCCCAACGTAGCCCGGTTCCACTCCGCGTCTATTCCGTGCACCACCACTCTTCGTATTATTTGGTGATGCATTGAATGATCCATCACCATCACCATACGGCGCGTATCTCTTCCCCCTGCCGACCGTCTCCTTCTCATCGACGTCGTCATCCCGCAAAATAGTTATGATGTCGAGCAACACGCGCGCGCGCTGGTGCTCCGACGCCTCGTGATCGTATTTCCTCAGTTCTTCCCGTGTCTCGTTATTTTCGTAATTTTTTAAATTTGTCAACTCGTCGTCTAGTTGTTTTATCATTTCTATTTCTTGTTTTGCATCGAAATTTTCATCTTCTCGATCTGATTGGTTTTTGAACAGATTTTCTAAAATTTTGTTTACGAGCAGTGCCCTTGCGCCGGTCGCAACAGTTTCTCGTAAAACAATATTGTTGTATCCGGGGACGGAGTTCATGAGCTCTCTATCAGATTCTTCTGTAGCGTTTTTCGTAAATTCACTTTTATTTCTGATCATTTTATCATTCAATTCAACATTCCTGTTGTTTGATTCGTTTAATAAACTGTCGGATGCTAAATTGTCATCGAAGCTTCTCTTCTCTGGTGCAAAATCATCGTCTTTGATAACTTTATCAGTTTCTGCTTCATTGTATCCAGTATAATTAAAAAATAGATCATTTTCCGAACTGTAAGCTACATCCATGTCTGTCTCGTGTTCTTTAGTAACTTCTTCATCTTCAGGTTCATCGTCTGATGTGTTCCGGTTGAAAATGTGATTGGTCGTTTCGTTCAGTAGTTGTAGCGGTTCCTCATATTGAAGTTCTGCTTGGCCGTCCCTTTTGACGCGTATGTCCAGCGGGTGATTCTTTATGTTGTAGTTACTCAGCAAGCCGACGATGTTGATCCCTAACACCAACAGCAGGATAGGCGTCAACATTTTCACAGTCACGTCTGAGCGCAGCGGATGTTGTCCGCGAAATATCGGGCGTGCGGTTAATTCGGATTTATCTCACTTCCGGGACTTGTTGGTGCGCCCGCGCTCACTTCTGTTTTAATTATAATTTATAAATTTTTAAAGTTGAAAGCTTGTCAGTAATTCGAATTCCTGATATAAACACTGTGGAAAACCACGGGTTGGAACCCCCACCTCTTCGATTCATATATGTTATGATGCAGCGACCTGGTGCTCTCTGGGGATCTCACTGGACGGTGATGACGCGACGGTACAGGTTATGCAAATGCATAGGAGGATAACCGTCACCTTCACATGACCACCCAATGCATTTTCTTTTTTTTTTACTTTTACATGGGGGAAATGCCTACGCATACTCGTCCTCGCGGAGGCAAGAACAGGTTATGTCGGATGTTCCCGACTCGTCGCCATACGGCAAGGGTCACGGGTATTGCTAGGTGCCTACGTCCGTAACCCTCACCGGCGTCAGCCGTTTTCGCAGCCCCACCTTGGTAGTAAGCGATAAATCTCCCCTGCAGGGCGCGCCGGAACCTGCAGCGCGCCCCCTCCCCAGCCTCCTTTGTGCGGACGACGGATTCCCCCGAATCCGTAGCCCATAGGCTACGGGAGCCCCGGGAGATATATCTCCGTACTCCTCGCGGCGGACATATGTTGGGCCCGCCGCTACCCGTTAACGGCTGCGGAGGATAGGGAGAGCGGCGCATCGTAATACCGGGGCCGCGGGGCAGAGGAGACTCTTCCCCCGCGGCCCCATCGCCGCCGCATCGTCGGCGCGACACCGGTTGGTTGACCCCACCTCAGCTGCAGAGACGGTATAAAACCGCCCTTGCATAAAGCATAAAGCCGCCCCTGACCGCTCCGGTGAGCTCCAGTTATCCCAACCGGTACTCGAACCTGAAGCGGCCGCTTCGCCCGGCGCTTCGCCGCGGGCCGACCGCATGGGTTCCGCTTCACCATTGTGACGTCCCCACGGACAGACGCCGCGACAATGCGGGAACCCGTTTTAGGGGACGCAATGCATTTGGTATATATATATATACACACACACACACACACACACACACCTAGTCCGGCTATAAGTTCTGTTACAAATGAAATTTTATTTAATGAAGTAATGTAATATTGCTAAAACTTACACCTACACGTATATTACTCTCAGCAAAATGGAAAAAAAAGCAGTATTCACTTTTGGCTTTTGTACAGGCCTTTATTCTGTTTGGCCAACTCTCATGATTATATGGCTTCACGCACTGTCTCCAAGAATCTTCCACCACCGCCGCTGCCACCGCCACCGCCGCTGCTTGCTCCAAAGATTTTTTAAGAGACTCAATGTCTTCATGTCGTTTAGAGCAGCAGCAGGAGGAGGCTATGATCTCTAAAAGTGACTGTAATTTGAACTCTAAAGGGTTGACGTCTGGGCCAGGTGAAGGCCAGTCTTCAGCTCTTATAAATTACGGAATGTTGCTTCTATGCCAGGCTTGGGTAGTCCGCGCCATGCTGTTCGACCTGTGCGCCAGGTGCCGAGCCCTGCTGTGCACTCCGCGGCATATTATCAAACAGTGTATCGCAGAGAGTTGACATGTCAACAAGTCACAACATGATCCGAGACAACCTTGATACACTTTGACTGAAGTTTTTACTCCTTTTTCACAAAAATGTAGTTTTGTGACTCCTTGATAAGAGTCGCCCCACCGAACCATCAGTGACGCAGGATGGTGGCCATGACCACGTTGTACCTTTCCGACCACCACCACCACTGGTCACTGGAGCAGCTTCTTTAGAACTGTGAGCGTACACTTTATCATTTTGTTTATTGTAGTGTTCTTCAATCGTGAAGAGGATATTTCTGTGCCTCCCGCCTGCCCGTTGCAGCGCGACAGAAGGTTTGTTCGTTTTGATGGATCCTCTGCATCCGTCTTTAATTGTAAAGATTGATTTAGGGCGTCTCCTGTACACCGACCGTGACCCGATAAGCGGCGAGCGGCGAGCGTCAGGTGTTGTTTTATAATACGCGACACGCGACAGAGGCCTAGCGGGGATCTTCGTTTCCCGCGATAACATTTTTTGCTTCCTGATTGGGTTTCGACGGATTCCGGCTCTAACAGCATTAACAGCCTTTGTAGTTCTAGCTGATACCAGCACGCGGCCGCTCCGATCTTTTCTGGTCTTCGACAGAGGAAGTGCTGTTGTATCTGTTGATAGTACGATATACGAAAACACGGGTAATAGCAAGCTTTTGGAGTGTTTGGAATATAACCGATAGGAGCGGCCACGCGCCCACACCCACACCCACACCCACTCTGTGCAAGGCGATCACCCCCACCCCATTCCATGTTGTGATTTAATAGTAAACACGAAAAAATATGTATGATCGCGCGAAATCGAAACAAGTTTTTCAAATAATACGCGCGTTCCAAATTCAAAACAATTAAAACGTTGGAAAAAAAAAGTTTTTATGTAACTGTTTATGGCCTGAGTAGTTGTACTTTTAATCTGTCTGGTCAACACCAGCACCGGCACCGCCGAGACCCGGCCGTCTATTCGCGAGGGCTGGAGTATTCTGGACGAGTTCCATCAGCTCTTATTGTTCTTTTTGTTATATATTGTCTTTTAACGTGAAGTGAAGACACATCTCCACCACAGTGAACAGTGCGGCAAAATGTCAGCGCCTATATATAAGGTTGCCAAATATCTCCCTTCCGCTTTTTTGCTCTTTATTCAATGCTTTATAAAAAGTGTTACAGTGATCGGATTTAGTTCAAATATGCGCCGTTTTGTTCGATAATCTGTTTCCATCTAGACGGCAACTTCATAATACCTCCCTCGTAGAAGCCCCCCTCCTTATTTGCGAAGAACTCGGACAGCCACTTTTCACAAGCCTCTTTTGAGTTCAACTTTACACCACCAAGGGCGTTCACCATGGACAGGAACAGGTGGTAATCACTTGGCGCTATGTCCGGGCTATATGGTGGATGCGATAAAACCTCCCATCCGAGCTCCCGTAGCTTCTGACGAGTCATCAACGAAGTGTGTGGTCTGGCGTTGTCCTGGTGGAACACTACACCCTTCCTGTTGGCCAATTCTGGACGCTTCTGGTCGATCGCCTGCTTCAAGCGGTCCAGTTGTTCGCAGTAGATGGTAGAATTAAGCGTCTGGCCATATGGGAGCAGCTCATAGTGGATGATTCCCTTCCAATCCCACCAAACACACAGCAAAACCTTCCTGGCCGTCAATCCCGGCTTGGCCACTGTTTGGGACGATTCACCGGCCTTCGACCACGACCGTTTTCGCTTGATATTGTCGTATGTGATCCATTTTTGGTCGCCAGTCACCATCCGCTTCAAGAATGGGTCGAGTTCGTTCCGTTTCAGCAGCATATCGCAGGCGTTGATTCGGTCCAGAAGGTTTTTTTGCGTCAAATCATGCGGCACCCAAACATCAAGCTTTTTTTTGTATCCAGCCTTCTGCAGATGGTTTAAAATGGTTTGGTGACTAACTCCCATCTCCTGGGCGATGTCACGAGATGCCACATGCCGGTCTAACTCGATGTAGTCCATGATTTGATCGGTATTTGTCGTCACAGGCCTTCCGCCGGCTGGCTTATCCATGGTGTCGTTTTCACCGGCTCTGAATCGTCGAAACCATTCCTCCGCGGTTCGAAGTGATAGAGTACCATCCCCCAAAACACCATTAATCTCACGGAACGTTTCTCTAGCGGATTTGCCTTTAACGAAGGAAAACTTTAAAATGGCGCGAATTTCGGCGTTAGTGAACTCCATGTTTACACGTCTATAACTGTTGAACGCAATATCCAAACTAATTATGCATAGCGTCGTTTTGTAGGTTATGTCAAGACCTTTCAAATTATGTATAATGTTGCCAGATACGAGCTCTGTAGCGCTTTGTACATAGCCGCGAAATTCAAAAAACAAAAAGGCGGAAGGGAGATAATTGCCAAACTATTATATTGTCTTTTAACGTGAAGTGGAGATGTGGTGAACAGTGCGGCAAAATGTCATCGCCTATGTATATATATATAATGTCTGTCGTATTCCTCAACAGCAGAGCCCCTGAAGCCGACGTACATGCCGGTGTTCCTCACGAAGAAGGAGAGGAAGAAACTCCGCCGGCAGAGCCGCCGCGAGGCGTGGAAGGAGGAACAGGAGAAGGTCAGGCTCGGCCTGGAGGCGCCGCCCGAACCCAAGCTCAGGTACGGTTCGTACTGCGAGTCGCCCCCCAGCAGCACTGTGCACATGCTGACCGCGCGGACCGCAGGCCGCTGAACGTGACGCGCCGTGTACATCATCCTAACTGGCGCCGCAGTGCGACTCGTGTTGCTCTGTGCGATACTCTTATTCTGTCTAAGCTTAACTGTTCGTGTTCTGTGAACGTGAATCTGTGGCTTCTGCGGGTACTTGCGTCATCGAATAATGGAATAATGTGCCCCCTTTAAGAACCTCACTTGCAATTGTTCAGTTCAAATCAAAATTGAAAACATATCTCTTAGAAAAACAAATTAATTCCCAGCCTAACACTCCATAATTGCAGCTCTCGAGCAGATTTGTATTTGTATTCATTCCTGAATTTACTTTTTTTTCTTGAATTTAATATCGGTAGTTTAACTTTAGATCTCTTTCTCTATCCGGCTACATCCTGCGCGCGCACGAGCAACGCGTAGGTATAGATGCTCTGTGATAATGCAGTAGCTGAACATCAGCGCGCTGTTCACCACGCGGCAACAGTGACACTGCGCGGCGGCCATTTTGTACCTGTGCAGTGACGCGCGCGCGGCAACATTGATTATCTAAAACGTTACCATGTCAACATATTTATGTCTATCTGTGTTCTTTGATGTAATGTTTTTGTCTTTATATAAGTGTTCTGTACTGCGCGTATGTATTTGATCAGTTGGTTAGTCGTTGCTTTCCTCGTGCTGATGGTGATGTTCTCGTCGCCAGGATATCGAACCTGATGCGCGCGCTGGGCACGGAGGCGGTGCAGGACCCGAGCGCGGTGGAGGCGAAGGTGCGCGAGCAGATCGCGAAGCGGCAGAAGACGCACCTCGACGCGAACAAGGCGCGGGCGCTCACCAAGGAGCAGAAGAGGGAGAAGGTGAGGCCCCGACCACGGAGCTGCGGCATCAGCCCCAGCGACGGTCCCGCGGCGCGTCACCCGCACTAGCACGTGCGCGTGCGCAGTGCGGAGCAGAGCGGAGCGGGATACGTTCACCGCTACTTCACCATCGGTGTTGTAAAATTCAACTAATGGGAACAGCTCCTGGAGATTACAGGAGTTGTTGGAGTTGGAGGTGGATTTGGAGGCGGGCTGCGACCTACTATTCGCGCTGTAAACCGAATGAGGTTAATATTCAGCCGAGGATATGATGATGAAATGATGATGTCCAGCATGGGAAGTATGATCGAAATTCGCAGCAGCCAAGTCCAGCTGCAGTCAGCTCTGGCTGAACCATGTTACCTGTACCTATACCTCGCATGCTTTGTCGTCCGTGTCTCTCACTCGCATGTAACGGCTTCTGTTTCCAGATCGACAGGAAAATAAGGGAAGACACCACGATGGGCGTCCACGTCGCCGTCTACAGGTTCGTATGGCCTGTGACCAGGTGCAGCACGGTGCCGCAGCCCGGCCCCAGCGGCAGCTGTCACTAGTGATACGAATGTTCACCCACAGAGTCCAGGACCTGTTCGAGTGCGCGTCCGCCAAGTTCAAGGTGGAGGTGAACGCGAAGCAGCTGCACATGACCGGCTGCGTGCTGCTGCACCGAGGCTGCTGCCTGGTGGTGGTGGAGGGCGGGCCCAAGCAGCACGAGAAGTACAAGAGGTGAGGCACACCGGCTAGACATTGAGCTATGAAACAAAGCAAAGGCATTCACAACGCTGCAAACACAGTTTCAGCCGGAAAGTTGTGGAAGCTGGGGCGAAGAGGACCGGATGGGGGAGGGAGAGAATTCGGGTGGCGAAAGATGATCTTCAGAACCAATTATCACTCAAAACAAGTTGTTTCTGTGGAATATTTTTATTCTACGAAGCGAATAGTCGAGTGGAGCGATCACCTGATGGTAAGTGATACTGCCACCCACAACAACGTGACGCTATGTAGGATGGCATGCACTGCACTGCACTGCACCACATTGAGCTCGTCTCCTTGAGACAGCAGCGGTGTCAAGAAATAAATTATCATTTAATTGTTGAAACACACTTTTGGTATAAAAATTAGTGGGTGAAGTTATCTCAACTGCCGCAGGCTGATGCTGCAACGCATCAAGTGGGAGGAGGACACGGTGAAGGACGCTGAGGGCGCGGAGGTGCCGAACACGTGCCAGTTGGTGTGGGAGGGCGTGACCAAGCAGCGCGCCTTCGGCGAGATCAAGTTCAAGGTAGTATGCGGCCTAACAATTGGTGCTGCTGCGGTGTGTTGTGGTGTTGTTCGCTTTGCCGTGCAGCGTGACGTGCTGACGCGCGTTGTCTGCCGCAGGTGATGCCGACGGAGAAGCAGGCGCGCGAGCACTTCCACAAGCACGGCGTGGAGCACTACTGGGACCTGGCGTACAGCGGCGCCGTGCTGGGCGGCGCGCCCGACCAGCCCTAGCGCAGCACCGCGCCGCAGCGCCGCGCCGCCGGGGCACACTGCGACAAATACAATTTTCTAACTGCTTCTGTGTTTCATTGCGATGGCCACATTACATTCCCTACGCTGGGCTAAATTATATTGTATATACAAAAGAAAACACAATTGGACATTCATACGCAGTTACCGGTAAAGGGATTACGAATTAAAATTAAAAAGTGTGACAAGTGGAGCCGGCCTCCGCTGCGGCGGCAGGCTCTGACGCTGCGGCGCTGACACGCGGGGGACTAATTAATTAACGACGAGGGGATCTGTAGACATCAAACATTTGTAATAATAAATTGTAATGGCGGACTAGTAAGTTTTTTTATTAAATCAACGACGAGAGGAGCGGAACGTTCACCTGATTTTAAGTGAAACGCATGCCCATAACAACGTCGCTGTAATTAGGATGATAAACATTGCACCAAATAACGTTCGTTGTCTCGTTACTCCAGTGATTGCACTAGCTACAGCGCCCTTCAAACCGGAACAGTATTGCCCGTACACTGCTGCCTGCAATAGCAGCTGCGGTGGCATCTAGACAGTCTGCAGCAATGGAGACCTACCAGCAGCAAAATTTGAAGGTTTTATTTACGTTCAAGTTTAAAGTATTAAATACTCGGTGGTACATTGCTGCGATACGTGGTTACTGGTAACTGTTCTGAACCCAAATTCCTGATATTAATACTGGATGTGACGTGTGGTCACCCGCTGCTGCAAAGAAACTTCCTGACTCAGTGGAAGGTGGGTGCTGCTGGGCTTAACGGCTCAGTCTGGCATTTTCATACATTTTCCAGTGGTTCTGAATATGAGCTGTGGCGGCAACACGCGCCACACAGTGACGAGCAAAGCAGGAACAAGACCAGGACTTTGACGACATTGGTCTTGATCATGTCTGTTTCGTCTCGGTCTTGCATATTTGATCTTATATTAAATATTACCGCTGGTAGTGTCTCTGTTGTTACGGTGTATGTAAGTTCCACCGCAGCGCCTGTTGCAGCCGACGTTACTGAGCAAACAGTACTTACTGTGTTCCGGTGTTAAGGGCGCTGTAGCACATCTTCTCTCCAGGCGAAGTATGCAATGTGGTGCTGTGTATATTATGCTAGTTAGCACCACGATGTAATGCGCGAGCGTATCACTTAACATTAGGTGAACGTCTCGTTCGTTTAAACTCTAAGTTTAAATAAAAACAAATGAAAAACTTTAAGGAATTCACAGCTAATTGAAATCAACACCTTCATTATGGTGGAGGTGCGTCCGCGCTGGTGGGGCTGCCGCTGTGCGGGGTGCGCGCGCGGCGGGGTCGTCGTGGTAACAACAGTTGTGTGTCCGACAGTTGTGCGGCCTCTATTGAGTGAGCGACGCGTTAAGCTAACGCACGTAAAGCGGTTCGTTTGAACCGAAAGCTGTTACCGGCCCGACCAGTTACCGGAAACACGCGGCAAGGAGACGTTCCTGCGCATTGAGTGAGTTGTTGTGCGTTAACGGACGCGCTTTTGTGGAAGCTGTGTGAATAGTTTGACAGCGAGACATCTAGTTCACACGCGCAACAAAGAGACCTATTAAAATATCGGCTTAGCCTATTAATGCACACACGCACGCGCATGCGCTGACCAACAGCTTGTAACGCACGGTATATCTCAGTAAATAAACACAGTTACAATTAAGTGAATTATCGTTTTTATAACAGATGACACTTTATAATAGGTGAACATTATTATTACAGCACCAGTATTAGCATCGACGAGTAACGCTGATACTTTTTAAAAATATCAAACTAACGATCAATTGAAATTCTTTTTTTTATTCAACAAAGCGACGTGGTAAGTGATACGCCTATAACAAAGTGGAGCCATTTAATATGATATACACAACACCACATTGCGCTCGTCGCCTGAGACATACGGTGCTGTGTATCATTAGCCCAGTAATTTCGCTAGATACAGCGCCGTTCATACCGGAACACAATAACGTTTGCATACTGCTGTCTGTCAGTAGCAATAGACTCTGCTGTGGTACCTACTTAGACGGTTTCCGGAAACCCTGTACTCTCGGGCTAGAAAGAACAGGAGTAAGGTAAGCCCTGCTTGTCGTAGAAGGCTCTAAGTTTCGCAGGACTAGAGGGTGGAGCCTTTATCGCTCGACAACCGAACCAGCGTGGGACAGCATGTGGCTCAGCGATGGTGTCTCAGGGTCAGGTTCTTCTTCAGAGACGTGTTAACACAAAGTGTAGCGCGGCACCGGTGCGTTTTGTGAGAGATCTTGCATCATGCAGATCATTGAGCGAGTTTTAGTGAGTAAGAATGTAACATAACCCTGACTGCCCCCCAGATGCAGAGTATCTGTTGAAGATTTCCCCCCGAAACAAAAAATAAAGACGGTATCCGGAAACAGCCAGCAGTGATAGTATACACAGGAATAAATAATGATTTATGCCGTGTTGGCTCTGTTAGTAGTGCCGTGCACGACGTACGTCTCAAAGAGGCGCAGGTTCGGAAGCCATTCACCTTGAACTTCCGTGGAAAGAAAATACGTGAGACTGGCGCGTACTAATAACTACCACGGTCTTAGTCTTCGTATGCATATACACCGACTCGTATCTGACCTGCCTGGTGAGGTGATAGCGAGCGCCAGCAGCGCGTGTGAAAGGGCTGGTTGTTACCATCGATTTACTACATTTACAGTTCTTGTGGGTTACGCCGTCCACGATTCCTCGCCATTCCTCGCCGTCCCTTGCCGTCCCACGCCGTCCCCGGCGCGGCTGCCAGGGAGTGCCCGGCGTCCGGTTCATTGCCCTGCACCTCGCAGCGCACAATTAAACAATCCGCGACCTTCGTTGCGCAAACGCATTACTACTGCACTGCGAACTTTCATTACAATAATGTATGTGTTTGTACTGACATTCACAGGCCCCATTGTGGCTGGCAGCCCCACTATCGGACTCCCTCTTCGTTCGTATCAGTTTTCTATTCCGCAGGGTTCAGATGAGTAAGGAACGTATCCGCTGCCTTTGTAAATTCGTTTTTGTATCTTTGAGATATACTCTACATCTATTACAATATTACGCGCCTGCCAAAAGTACAATTTAAATATAACGTATACATGTTATATACATACATATTTATCATGCCTCGTTGCCAATGAGGCAGGCAGAGACAACTCTCCAAACTTGCTACGATCCTGGCGCACCTCTCTCCCTTCCTCCACTTTCATGAGCTTCTTCATGTATGCTCGACGGTTGCGAGTACTCTTAACCCGGCTGTTCTTTAGAACGTGTTCGATTTGATCTAAATATATCCGCTTAGGCGTCCCTTTCTATATTCTTGTTTTGAGCGGGCTGGAAGCCACAGCGGCTCTTACAGCTCATCTGATACTGGGCTCGTGGACCCGGATCCACGGCCTGAATAGGCGTCCCTTTCTCTATCCTTGTCACTACATCTTCAACCACGCCGCACCGCTTCCTTATCACACTGTTCCTCACTTTGTCCATCGGCTTCACTCCAGTTATACTTCTCAGGCTTCTCATCTCCACAGCATTAATCCTACTTTCTTGTTTCTTCTGCCATACCCAACATTCACTACCATACATCAGTGTGGGGACCAACACGCATCTATGCACAGCCAGTCGTGCTCTTTGTGAGACGTTCCGGCTATTCATAAAGTTATGAAGTGCTCCATTGACTTGATTCCCTTTTAACACTCTACTCTCAATATCACCATCACACTTGCCATCTCTCGTAAACTGTGAACCCAGATATACAAATTCTTTTACTTGCTCCACTTTTTGTCCCTCGATCATAATGTCACAGTTTGTCATACATTCTTCTCTTTCAAAAACAATTACCTTCGTCTTGCTTACATTCACTTACATTCCTTTGCTTGTTAAGGCTCCATGCACCATGTCGACCATCGCTTGCAACTCCCTCTCCGATGATGATAATAAAACTTGATCATCGGCGTATAGAAGCCACTTGTCGATCAACTCATTCATTCTTAGTCCATACTCAATATCTTTCAAGCAATTGTCTATAAATAAGTTAAACAGTCACGGCGAGATCACACACCCCTGTCTCACACCCTTCTGGATGCTAAACCAGTCTGAGTAGGCCCCCTTTATCCTGACACATGTTACATACTTATTTCAAGATTATTTTAACAGTTTTTTCTTCATTTTAATTGTTTTATTACTATTTGTGCACTTACCGCATAACATCTCTGCACCACCCCAGGTACAATGAGACGGAATGCCCACGGCACTGAGCCCACTTTAATACTAATCGATGAAGGTACTGCGTCATCATCACCATCATCGTCCGACGTCCACTGCTGGACTAAGAAAAGTATTGTGTTTAATTAATTTAAAATAATTATACGTATGTCAAATACTGCACACCTAATGCTATTCAAGTTAACCAGACACGTGGACAATGCGTCCGCGCTGAAGTACACGCGCCCGCGTCCGGTCCCTAGTGCCGCCGCTTACGTTACTTAAGTTAAAGGACCTACCAATGAAGTTGACATAACTTTTGCTTGGCCGCGCACACTGCCAGCTGAGCCATCTGCTCTGATTAATACTATATTTTGTTATATATTGACCCGACGCGACGGGCGGGACGTGCACGTGGTGGCAAGCGACGCGCTCGCCCGTGACACCGTGACTGTTGCGCTCTTCGACTGAGCCATGCGATAGAAGTCTCGCTACCCCATTAATTTCACTAGCTACATCGCCCATCAAACCAGAACGCGGTTATGTTCACACAGTACTGTTTGTGGCTGCAACAGGCGCTGCGGTGGTGCCTAGGTATCCGGTAACAGGGACCTGCCGCCAGCAAACGGATACCTATTAAAAATACTACGTAGTTAATAAGGGTACCAATTAAATCGGAGACTGCACCGGTTAATTGATCTGCAGGAAGTGAGGACCGGGTCTGGTGCATGCGTGTGTGCGTGTGCGTGTGTGTGGTGGGGTGCAGGAGGCTGCCCCCGCCTGGGGAATGCCCCGCGGCGCCGCGGAGGGATTCCCGCGCGGAGAGCTCACCGCGCGCCTCAACAATGAGGCCGCGGAATTCGCATTCGCATTGGGTTCGGATACAATGAGTGCTATCACCAGATACCTTCGCGGCGGCGTAACCCATTCATTGCCGCGGGCCGCATTGCTCGCCCTCGCGCCGGCGACACCTCATTTAAACACAAAGCGTCTACTTGGCACACCAGTCAGGTGAAGCTGCCCGTTCGGAGCTGACGCGAGGAACCAGAGCACTCGGTGACCATGAGCGGGGACGGGGACGCGGCCGCGCGCTGCCTGCTCGCCGCGCTCGCGCTCGCGCACGCGGCCGCCTGGACGGTAGACCTGGAGGCGGTGAGGCGGTTCTTCGACAACCAGAAGAAGCACGACGAGTACCAGCAGCACCTCAGCAACTACTACGGGGAGGAGTTCGACGAGTACGACGGCGCGCCGGAGGGGCCGCGCGCCCAGTACGCGGAGGAGTACGGCTACGAGGGCTACATGGAGAGGAAGGTACGACAGACCTCTGACCATCAGCTGGTGGAGAGAGTACCGCCTGTCCGTTCCCTGATGATGGCACAGCAGCTAAGCACACGCCTTTCGATACAGCGGTACTTGGTTCGATTCCGGTTTTAAAAGTGATATGCTGCGACGTTTCAGTTGGCAAAGTTGTAATTATACGAGTAAAGATCTGGTTTAGTAGTAATAACCATATCCTGGTGACCCTGGTCACAAGTCACAACATCAGCGCCACGCTGTGGCCTCATAACCCTCTCCATGTACCGTGCCTGCCCTGCCTGACGCGCGTGTGAGTACACTTTTTCAAGCGTTTTAAAGTTGATTACAATTAAAGTGAAAGATTCGTTTACAGCGCCGCAAGGACACGCGAAGCGAGCTGGTGGCGTGACGCAGGATGTGGGGATTGCACCACCAGCGCCGCGCGCCGCCGATTATTTAGTTTAGTGCATACAAGGTGCTGTCGCGTCGGCGCACGCGCAGCTTGTTCTTGTTTACTTACAAACATCGCTACCATCTCGCTTCCACGTGGATGAAGGTTATGAGGGATGATGCGGATATGGTCAAATGTCCAGCAGACAAAAATGACGATGATTATCATTTGAAATGAATTAGTTGCTGAGTGATGGATGACCATCACTCAGCAACTAATTCTAATTTCATCGTCCTTGAGGACGACGGTGATAAGTCTGACAATTCTTATGTACAAATGTAACTTCAATAAATATCCGTGAGCAGGTGCACGGCGTGGTGCGCAAGGGCGGGAAGTACCTGGACGGGCTGCGGCTGGCCTTGGAGAACTACAAGCAGACCCTGGAGAATTGCACCACGTTACAACTGAGTCAGGTGCGTACCAACCACCTTCAACGCAGTGGCGATAACGCCGAGTGAGTTTAGTGAAGCCCTGCTGCTGGAATGAACTTCCTTTTAAAGTGCGTTACCTCATTAACATGATGATGATCAGGTCGATGTGGGCAACGTGTCCCGGTCGCCGGTGAGGTGGAGCGAGTCGCCGCCGGGGGGCCTCTTCAACGGCAGCACGGTCGCCGGGCTGGACGCTAGCCCGCAGTGGCCGCGGATCCTGAACCTGACCGCGTCGGTGCTTAGCTTCAGCCCGACGAACCAGAGCTGGTCGTCGCGGGCGGGTGCTGGTGGTGGTGGTGGTGCTGGTGCGGGCCGCAATTTGTCACGCGCCGACCTGCAGCGCGTGCGCTGCGCCAACGCGACGCGCGAGCGGGAACACGTCAGGCGGCTAGTGGACCTGGCGCTCTACACCACCAGGCAGCTGCAGGACCGCGCCATGAAGGAGATGATCTATGCGGTGCGTACCTCGCGACGACGACCTCGGGGGCAGTGCTAAAGCGAACCTGTCTGTTTCTGTAAGGACGGTAACTCTTCTGCAACTCCTTAGCTCACTCGCAATCAAGTGAGTAAGTCCGTTATAAAAGTGTGTGTCAGTTGTCAGTTCAATATTGAGTAGACTCGCGCTGGCTAATGGCTGACTGTTAGAACAGTTGCTTAGTGAATTGAATACTTGGTGTCACGAGCCTCGAGCTGGACACAGGGCGAAGTGTATGTATCGAGGTGGACCGTGCAGAGGAATGCTGCACGGATTCTGTCAACACCACAGCGGCGGCCGCTGCTACGAATAATACATTAACTGGTTTAACAGCAAGTCCCTGGACTGCTGCTCAGGTCCAGGAGTTGAACAAAAAAGTGCAAAGGTAGTTGTAATGAGGAACGTTCAGATGCGTGTATGTGTAATAATGTTGTAATGAAAGCACACCTGCGCGCTCACCAGGGTCACCCCGGCCACGACGGCGAGGAGAGAGAGCTGATCATCCGTCTCGCGTGGTTCCTGGACAGGCTGGCGCACATCACCGGCTACGAACCCGAAGCTAAGTCGTTCGTGGACGAGACCGAGAGTGAGTTGTAACATTGAGACCACAACAAGGGAACTGGGGGTATGAGGTTCACATTCGTGAGAAGACATTCTCAAGTGCTCCACACCTCTTCAGGAACAAGCAGCACGACGGGGGCGCCGCCGAAGCCGCCGGCGGTGCCGGTTCCGGAGGACGTCAAGCGACAGATGATCGAGTGCGTGAAGAAAAACTCCAGCTTGCCGGCGGCGCTGCGCTGCAGCTTCCCGTTCCAGCTGTCGCCAATGTTCATGATGGCGCTCAACATGACAGGTAACGCGCCGGAGCCTCTCGCGTGCAGCATGAAGCAGCGCCTCACCACATAGCCGTGGGGTTCCCGGTTCCCTGGAACTGCATCACACACTTTACACCCTGCTGGCGGGGAAGGCTCGCAGTGTGGCGCAAGCCGAAAGAAATTTATTCAACTTCATCACTGATGGTAGGTCTAGCTTTAGTCCAGGCAGGTACCATCGCAACTCCTGCGGTAATCGCCAAACAGTAGTGTGCAGACTGTGTTCCTGTTTGAAGGACGCTGTAGGTAGTGTAATTATTGGGATAACTAGACATCTTATGTCTCAAGAGGAGGAGCACAATGTGGTGCAGTGTGTACCATCTTAAGGAGCACCATCTTGTCACGGATGAGCAAACATTAATTTCCGTTAGTTACTTATATCATGAAGCCAAGGAAAGAAGCATATCGCGCTGGTGGCAAAGATATACCTTCAGGCTTTGCGTCCTTACTCCAGTAATCTGACCGGAAGACAGGCTTAGGGACAAATTTACGTAACCCATGTTTACTGTGTTCAAGCTTAGAGCGGGTAACGAGTTATATTACCTGGCCTTAAAGCATGTCTGTGCAGATCAGACCGCCCATGGTACGCGGAGGAATGTCCTAAGCCTCGTGATGCGGCTAAACGTTAGAACTCTCTCATCCGCAGGCAATAACATCACATTCGCCAACTCGACGTCAGCGAATGTACAACAGGCGGCACCGGGGCTCCGCGGCGGCCCGGGGAGCCCCGCGGCGCAGCCCGTCGCGGATCCCGATAAGCAGGCATCGAACCTGCTGGAGACGCTGTTTATCGTTACCGACATGTGGTCCAAGCTGCCGCCGTCGCCGCACCCTGCCAAGTCCGCCAAGACCGCCAGGTCCGCCAGGTCCGTGCGGAAGCGTTCGCTGGACAACCCTGTGAGGCAATTCATGGATTACTACTTGAAGCAGAAAGCCTGGATCGCCACCAACGCGAGGAGTGATGATGAGAAGGAAATGAATGTGAACGACTACAGCGTCGACAACGACCTAACGAAGACTTTTAAGAAAAGATCGGAGTCGGCCGGCCAGAGGTACCTGCTGCGGATGCCGAAGGATCAGCACCACAAGGTGAGCCACAGGAAGTACAAGGCGGGGGGCGCACGCGAAGCGAGCGGGCGGCGCGCGGACAAGGTGGGCAAGTACCTGGCGAAGGTGCGCGGCGCGCCCGGCGGCAGGGCGGTCGCGCGCCGGCTGGGCAGCCCGCACGGGCGCGCCCACCGCGCCCGCCGCGACCACCGCGACCACCGCTACCACCGCGCCCACCGCGCGCCCGCCAAGCGGTCGGTGCTGGTGCGCGAGTCCGAGGGCCCCATGCAGGACATCAGCCACTACGTGAAGAACAAGCGGGGAAGGAACATCGCGCCGTCGGTGGCGCAGCAGCTGCGCGTGCGGCTGGCGCTCGAGAGCATCTTCCAGAGCGGCAACATGGAGGTGGTGCGCCGCTACGGCGCCAACTACAGCCCCCTCGTACCCAACACCTCGTTGTTTGGGAACTTGAAAACAATTTCCGATATTTAAATATATTTATTAGTTATTGATGTGATGTAGCGCACCACCCCCACACCCACCCCCACCCCCACTGCCTGCTGCCAGCCCTGGTCGCCTGCAGCCCGGCGTCACACCGGCGCAAGCCGCAGGAGTGCGCCTCGTGTGGTTCGTGGTCGCCATCGCATTGATTGTGTCATTTCAATTAAATATTATTTGTATTAAAGCAAACGGTTTTTCATTTATCTAACTTTCACCTCTCTCCAGAGTCTGGCAGCAGCGAGCAGGCGTGCCCGGCATTGCCAACTGCACCATGACAACAACATCACTTGTTCTGACAGATAAAACATTAAATCTGTTTTTTTTTTACATCATTCCCCTGCGTATGGCGGGTCAGGGCTTTTTGTACATTTCACTTACTATCCATTCTATTCTTATCTATTACAAAATTTCCCTACTCTCTCTCCTTTCATACTTCTATCTTTCGCTCAAAACTTATCTTTATTTCTTTTATTTCTCGTCCTCTTTTCTTTCATTCTCCATTCCATTCCTTCTTCCATACCTCTCGCAGAGTGAAGACACCGTCGCCTCGTCGGTCCTGAAATAGATCATCCAACTTTGTTCCAATTTTCTCTTTCGTCTGTTTCTATTATTTATTATCTAATGTTTATTTTTACAATTTGCTTACATTTTTGTATATTTATTCCTTTTCTATTCTATCTATGGTTTTTGTTTTAGTTTTGTATTTGTCTTTATTAATGTCTTTATGTTTTATTCCTTGTTATTACCTCTTGTATTATTTTCTACAGTACCTTATGAATATCTGGCGACTTTCGACCTCACTCATCAGAGAGGCAATAGCTACCGTATCCAGCCTTTTCTTAATATCGATCTCTAAATCAGCCCTCTCTCTCCCGAATAAGGGACAGGAGAGCATTGAATCTCGTTACCGCGGTAATTTCACTAGCTCCAGCCCCCTTCAAACCCGAACACCGTAATGTTTGTACACTATTGCACATACAAAGCGCGGTGGCGGCGGATTAGCTTCGTGCGGGCGGCAGCTTAGCAGCTTGCAAGCGAGCTGCTTGTCGCCAGCTCACATTCAGTCATTTGTTGTCGAAACGTAAGAAAGTGCTGAGGAAGAGGAACGTGCCCCACACAAGATCTGAGGACGAGCGCAATGTGGTGCCGGGTGCCGGTCCTCGTGCGGCGGCGACCGCTTGCCGCCATGTTTGTTATTTGATACACTCCATCACACAGGTCTCTGCTGCTGCACACCGTCCACGTAGGTAACACTGCAGCTAATAAACAGCAGTGTGCTAACATTACCCTATTCCGGTTAAAAGGGCACTGTGGCTAGTGAAATTACTGTGGTAACGAAACAACATCCTGCCTCATGGTGACGAGCGCATTGTGGTGCAGTGTATACTATTTTAACTAGCGCCACATTGTTATGAGCGGGCGTATCCCTTAACATCAGGTGCCCGTCCCGCTCGTGTCGACGTTTAAAAGTAATATATTTGTGTATTTCGTTGCTTATCCAACGTTTGTCCATCAAGCCTTCTATCAATATTTATTTATTTATTTATTACACTTTACTCACCTCGTGGACTTAATGCCATTGGCATTACCTTCCACTCTACCTTGGCTAATGCAGAGACGATGCGGTAGATGCATCAAAAAAATACAATATAATGTATAATACACAAATAAACATATAAATATATATACATACATAAATAATTATATTAGGGGGACCGGAAAGTAATGTCGTTTTCTTACGCTAAATACAAACACATACATTTTTAACGAGTCTTTATTTTTAATCAATGATGTATTCCCCATCATTGTCAATAACCTTTTGCCATCTAGTGAGTAAATTTTCAATCCCTGATCGATAAAAATTAATTGGTTTTTCGGCAAAATATCTAGAGATGGCATTTTGGATATCATCCAAATTTGCAAATGTTTTGCCACTTAAAAAGTGTTGCAGCGCTCGGAATAAGTGGAAATCCGATGGTGCAACATCGGGCGAATATGGTGGATGAGGCAGCACCTCCCACCCCAATTCATTAATTTTTTCTAGAGTTCGCCTTGCGCAGTGCGGTCTGGCATTGTCATGTTGGAGAATGACGCCTTTTCGGTTGACAATCGCTGGCCACTTTTCAATTAAAGATTGATTGACTCGCTGCAATTGTTCGCTGTAGAGGTCTGCAGTAACAGTTTCTCCAGGTTTCAGTAATTCAAAATGAACAATGCCGCGAATACTCCACCAAACACACAAAAGCGCTTTTTTGGGGTGTAAACCTGGCTTAGCAGTACTCCGAGGGATTTCATTTGGAGAGAGCCACTGCCTTTTGCGTTTTGGGTTATCATACAGGACCCATTTCTCATCTCCTGTGATCAAGCGATCAAAAAACGCTTCTGTGTTGTGTCGTTGAAGCAATAAGTTGCATGTGATTGATCGGTTAGCCTTATTCTGTTCGGACAGATTATGCGGGACCCAAACACCTGCTCTGCTTACTTTTCCAATCTGCTTCAAATGTTCTTGGATGGTGGATGGTCGACCAAGGTTTGTTGAGACTGTTTGACAATTCCTCGATCGTCTGACACGGATTTGCTTCCACTTCCGCCCTTAACACGTCGTTGTCTAACGCTGATGGTCTTCCTGATCGATACGAGTCGGAAAGATCAAAATTACCCGATTTGAACTTGGAAAACCACCTTTGGCACATCATTTACGAATGTCCAGTGCATTTGGATAAACATCGCAAATGTTTTTGGTAGCAACTGTTGCGTTATTTCCCTTGCGAAACTCAAAGAGCATGCAATGCCGGATGTGTACCTCTTCTGGTATTTGGCTGGCCATTTTACCCAAAATTACAAAAAAAAATTGTAATTCAATTGTCTATAAGTAAAGAAATCACTATAACCTCACAATGTCTTTGGTACGCCTCTGAACAAAACAATGAGCTGACAAATGACAATCAAGTATTGGCATGCGCAGAAACGACATTACTTTCTGGTCCACCTATTATATAGACACACATGCATAATATTAAGTAAATATTAAAAAATATTTCAAGGAGCGCTCAGTCCCAATGCCTTTGAAGCCATTCCCGTACTTACTGCATAAAAGTACACCGGTTAGTTACTGTTCTGATATCTAGGGGGATCGCATTGCTAAGAATGGACTGGACAGAGAAGGAAGAGTGGACAATGTCAGAGGTGTGAGCAGAGCGCAATAGAAGCGGGTTGTTAGAGGAGCGAAGGTCTTTGTCGTGGTTAGTACCTAAATACTTAAAACAGGAAATAAGATAAGGAGGTCGTTCAGGAGAAGTCAAAATAGAAGAGAGGGTGTTGAGAGGACGCAGGCTGCGCCGCTGACGGATAGGTAACCACGTTAACTGTGAACGAAACGTAGATACATAATCATACTTACGAAGGTTGAAAATGAATCGAATGCAGTTATTTAAAAGACGGTCATAGTTATTGAGGTCTGCATTCAGGTCGGAACAGCACACATCAGTATAGTCGATGATAGGGAGAATTAAAATTTGTACAATCACTGCCTTAGTTATTGACGGGAGAAAGTTTTCCAAAGCGATCTTTATTTCCTCAAGCTGAGACATTGCAGCGCAGCACTAAGTTTATTAGTGAACGCAATGCACCGGCGAGTGTCGCGCGGTTACAACACGTCTAATCTCTTTTACACATACGGACAACGCAAGTAGCTTTATGTTGAACAATAACGTACCTAATGTAGCCAGATACTTTACTTTTACTATTGAACACACTCGTTGACACTCCTGCACAGCTACTTACCGGCGCCATATTATACTCAAACGTATCGCGCACGCGCGGGGAAACTGCAACGACACATGTACATAGAAAAACTATTTTTTTTTATTTTACGAAGCAACGAAAGGACCCGGACTATCACCCGATTGTTAGTGATACGCCCGCCCATAAAAACGTATCGCTAGTTAGAATGACATACACTGCATTACATTGCTCTCGTCGCCTAGAGATATAAGATGTCGAGTCCCGTTACCGCATTAATTACACCAGCTGAATCGTCCTTCAAACCGTATCACAGTGACGTTTGCACACTGCTGACCCAGACGGTCTCCGACAGACAGCAGAGACTTGCCGACAGTGACTGCTGACGGTGCAGTCAGTCCGCCATTGCGATTTAGGTGTAAATAAAACCAACAAAATTAATTATGCAAAAATATATTCATCAAGGTAATCATGTTGGAGCAGTTCCGGGTGGCGCCGGCGCGCGGCGGACCAGCTGCGACACTTGTCCGTGGATTAAACAAACGCTCTGCGGCTATGCGCGCCGGCGCGGTTCCGGCTTGTCTATGGCCGACGGGAAGCGCGGGGTAAATATTAAAAAAAAAACAACGATCTAATAAACTTATTCAAAATCAACGATTGTATATAACTGAGAGAGAGAGGGAGGAGTGTACGCGCAGAGAAAGAGATTGGGGGAGGGAGAGAGCGGGAGGTTGTTAGCGGCGGTTTCCGTTGTACTTCACGCAGGCAGGCGGGCGGGCGCGGCACACGGGGGATATACACCGCGACACTGCGTGTATACGCAAGGGTGGGAGCACCCCCGCCGCCCGCCGGGTGCACCCAGCGCGCGCGATACAGTACTAAATAATTCATTTATATAATAATAACAACGATAACGTCCGTACATAATGATTTCGTTATATAAACCGACGGCGAGTTACAAATTTATCCTCCCGCGAACGAGTTCCCTCCGATAGTGTCGGCGACGTCAGCGAATGTTGCCAGGATACGGGCAACCGGGTCCTTACTGCACTAGCCACTAGGCACTAGGCACAGGACATTATGCAAGGAAGCCTTAACACTAATATATAAAGAATGATTAAATAGTAAATGAAATACTTAATTTAAGAAAAAATAACGGAAAATTACACTTATTATAGATTATTGCTTCCGGTGTTGCAATACTTTAACTTATTTTATTATGTTGGCAACATCGATTACAATTTGGTCCCGCGAGTAGGAATGTGAGCATTGCAGTTTATTTATTTAAACAACTATAACATTATTATCGATCGTATTAAAAATAATTTTAATATCAAATAATATATTTAATCTGTGAAATGTTTTGTAAAAATGTTGCCAACGAACGCGAGTTTATAGCGATTTGTAAATGTTTGGTCCCCGAATACAAACTTAGTGACGTTGAAGTGGAATGTATCGCGAGTGGCATGTCGTTTCACAATATATTATAATAGTATATACTAACAACAAGTATTTTAAGGCACTGTTTTTTTTTTTTTATTTAAACATTACACATTCAACATTAACATCGGCTCCGGCCAGTGTGCACGTACACACGTGTGTACACTGCGGTTATTTAAATGTAACAACTTTAAAAAAAAAATTCCGACCATGGCAACACCGACCGACAAGCCAAACTTCAACGCCGTAGACAATAGAGTCGCTTGGTACTAAACAGGCGCGATGTTTCGAAACGTCAGATGTGACGTCTGTCGGGCGTTGCGCCGGGCGTGTCCGGTTCGAAGCGGGTCGGTGTCGCCGCGCGCGGGGCGGGTGCGTCGCGCGCTACATGTGGCTCTGCGGCCGCTTCTTCCTGCTGAAGAGTCCACCGAAGACGCCCTTCTTGTCTTTCTTGTCCTTGTTGACGCTCGTCACCGACAGCTCGGACTCACCGGATGACCTGAGTTAACACGAAACCGGAAGTAAGCATTACTATAACGATGGAACGGAAGTTTAATTTGGAGTATAGTAAGATGGAATAGATTTACAGTAATTTTACCGGTGGTGAGTCTCTTAAACCAATAAGGGAATTCTACTGTCACCCAGTAGTACTGCAGAGAACAGTAAGCAGGGATTTTACTACTAGTGCGATGCAGACTTGTACTACATGGTCGTGAGCAGTATGAGTGAGAGTGGGGCTGGGAGTGGGCATGGGGGTTGTGTACTCGCGCTTACCGCGACGATGCCCGCGGCTGCCTCTGGCGGCGTATCCCACCGCTCCAGCATCACATCTGACTCTAATTACCTGACTTAGCGCACTTTACCATTGCTGGCTCTGTCGGCCGTGCCGGCAGTGCCGAGGGTGCGGGTGCGGGTGGGGGTGTGTGCGTCCCCCCGTCGCTCGGTGATAATAAATGTGTTTCGTTGACAAACCTGGAGGCCGGGCGCTGGTCGAGCGCGGGCGAGCCCCCGCTGCCGGCGACGGAGGCGGGCCGCGCGCCGCCACCACCACCGCCACCGCCATCGCCGTACGCTGCGGGGTGCGGGGTCCATTATTACACAACTGAACACAACATCATCAGAGACAGGCAAGCCGGAGGATATGCAGCACTCTATATACATCTACAGGATGCTCCTCAAATATACACACGCGCACACAATCTGAACACCCTCACCCGAAGTAACAACGGCAACACGGAACGGCAAGCTGACAACAACAACAACAACAACAATAACAACACCGAACAAGCCGCTCAAGCGAAGCTCACACAACGCACTCACGGAAAGTTGGAGTAAGGGGAAGATAGAGATAGATAAATAGAGAGAGAGAGGTTGTCTGTAGGGTACGTACACTGCACGCGGTGCAGCACGTACAGCAGGTGGCTCGGGCCTGACCGGATACCAGCACCGTGTTACGCATGGATACAATGCAAAGGTTAGTATATGTACACGAGGTGTGGGCAACCCCGCGTGCGGGCGCCGCGCTCGCCGCCGACACCACCGACACCGCCGGTCCCGCATTTACACACAGTGGTGACAGCTCGGAACAGAGTATACAAGGACTTCCATTGAAAATAAATAAAATGTAGTGTCTGTTATTTTACTATCTGTACGCACGGCTCGGCGAGTGAGGCACCCGGTTATATCCCGGTGATGTGGCGAAAGACGGACCTTTATGTATACACATACATACGGGAGCTACGTTCACTTGACAATAAGTGACCCACCCCTCTATAGCAACGTGGCACTAATTAGGATGATATACACTGCATCACATCGCGCTCGTCGCCTGAGACGTGAGAGGTTAAGTATTGTGGCCTCAGTAGTTACACCAGCTACAGCGCCCTTCAAACCGTATTACAGTAATATTTTCATAGTGCTGTCTGTCGGCTGCAGTAGACGCTGTGGTGGACCTAGACGGTCTCCGGCAAGAGACACCTATCAGAAGTAACATAGATATATCGGACTGTGGCAGCGGGCAGGACACATCGCTCGGAGGACTGACAGCCGACGGGGACCAAGGTCCTCGAACAGCGACCGCGTACCGGAAGACGTCGTGTTGAGAGGCCCACCACCAGGTGGTCCGATGATCGATCGATCCCGCGATGCGAGCAGTGCGGGATTGATCGATGTCGACATCTTCTGTGAGAGGCTTATGTCCAGCAGTGGACGTCTGTCGGCTGATGGTGATGATCAGACTGTGGATGGCTATGGGCTGATGGTGATGATGATATATATAAGTATATTATATTTACAGATATCTATGTAAAAGATCATATATAATATTTCTATCTAGATAAATAAATTCAGTGCATTGCTCAAGCCAAGCTGCCCGCGCGCCGCCGGCGCACCAGCTCACGGACTGGTGACTCCTGGCCGGCGCGGGCCGCGCGGCGGTCAGCTTTCACCACATCACTTACTCAAACTTAAATAATAACAAACGTACTGATAAATGTAATAATAATAAATAAATAAATAAACAAAATAACTCCGCCGACAACGTGTACTCAATGCATTCGTAAGGGCCTCTCGATGCAAGCAAGAGGCGAGACTATTTAGTACACTTTCGCTGGAATTATTTAGTCAACTTATACCGCCCGGTTAGTAGTAACTTATGATACAACAATACGCTACAATACTGTATCGACTACGCTACGTTCACTACAACTGCACCAATATGCTTGTTTAGTTATTTATCAAAGCGAGCGCGGCGTTCACCCGCTGGCTGCTGGCTGGCTGCCCGTCCTACCCTCGCCGGCAGCAGCGCGGCGCTGGTTAGGATGGCATACACTGCGCCGTGTTTAGCGGCAGAAATAGAAGTTGTGGTGGTACCAAAGCAGCATCCGGCAACAGAGACCTACCACCAGTTCCACATATAGACCAACGGGAAGTTCGCCTGACGGTGAATGATAACGTGCCGCTAGTTAGGTTCACATACACTGCACCACATTGCGCTCGTCTCCTTAACGTGTAAGATGGTAAGTCTTGTTATTCCCAGTGATTTCACTAGTTACAGCGCCCTTAGCACCGGAACACAGTAATGCCTGCACGCTGCTTGGAGCTGCGGTGGTTACCTAACTAGACAGAATCAGGCATCAGAGGCCGGCCACCAGTACAATTGCAACACACATGTAAATGGGAGCAAGGAACTGGTGGGGCAGGTCCCCGCGCGCGCCGGCCGCTCGTCGCAGCGACTACTTCTAATGACCTTAAAACAATTGATGCAGTTGTCCGCGTGTTGGCAGTGTGTTATGGCGCGTGGGCGCGTGCGCCGCTCTCGAAGCACCCAAACCGCCCGCACGCCCCCAAGCCACCCGCGTGGGGGGCCCATGCGCCGGCGCCGGCTCCTCACGCTCCAAACGCGAAATAATTTACACTACATCGCGCATCCTCCAACGTCTTAGCGAAATGACCAGCTGACAGACGGCAGCCCTCAATGTTCGTCAAGTAGACAAGTGTTGCCAGTTAAGAGATTCTCATATTTATTTATATATAAAGGAAACCATTAAATGTAATAGTATGACTCCTGCAACAAATTTTGTGGAGCAGTGTGGACAGTCTTTACTTTTGCTGTTCAGTTTTACATGAACCCGATTGTCCTTCTCCTTGTAGCCGGACGTGTGTTCGTGTTTCGATTTCATAATAATAAAAATATCTTACTGTTGCTCTGTTCTATTGATCGGGACCGGTTATTCCGCACGTACCTGCCGATGTGGCAGTACAACAACATAGCCTTTGCCTATAGAACGATGTTACGCAGAGCTATAGACAAAATAACAGAACCGTCGTATGCGCTCGTGAGACGTTGGAGGACGCGCCGCAGCATGCGCCTGCGCCGCACTGACCAAGTTCGCTGGCCGAATAGAAGTGCGAGGTGGTCTCCACCGCCGGCCAGTTGTTGTTCTGCCTCTCCTGCTGCCAGCCGGGGTTCCGGTTCTGATCCTTCTCTTGCCAGCTCCTGGTCATCTTCTGCTGGTAGCTGTTCACGAGCGCGGTTACGGACTGCTGCGGGTTCTTCTCGAGGAGACCCCTCTCGGCTATCATGGAGGCCCGTTCAGCCCTCTCGACTCTTTCTGTGGTGAGGATCCGCTCGGTGGTGTGCGCCACCCGCTCGGGCAGGTTGGGCCCGCGCTCGGGCAGCGCCGGCGGCCTCTCGGGCGCTACGGGCGCGGCGGGCGGGCGCGCCGGCGGCACCGACTGCGGCAGCGGGGGCGTGGCCGCGGCACCCTCGGCTGGTGTTCGCAATTCGTTAGGGTGTAGTTAGTGTATGTGTGTGTGTGCGAGTGTTAGGGCGCCGCGGTGGAGCGCGCGGCTCGGAGTCAGCTCGATGGTGTTAGGTATAATGACTGGATGCAACTTTAATGTGGAAACCGTACGAGGATGTCACGTGTTTCTGCGTATTATTTATACTTAGTTTGAAATCTCACTCACGGTCGTGCTTAATTAATAACAATAAAATAATAAAGTTTTATAATTAAAGCTCTACACCACGAATAACTTTGGCGACATTTTTTTAAATGAATAAATTATACATTATTTAATATGAAAATAGGAACAGACTAACAGTGCACACAAGACGACCACACAAACATACAGACACAAGGAAACTGTTTGGTGCTCGCTGACCGAGTCAACGTGTTACAGGTAACAACGTGAAGCAAGGACGTCACGTCAGCGGACAGTACCACCGGCAATTACCAATTTACATGGTGGTAAGAGTTGGGGAGTGTAAGCGTCTAACTTCCTCTTCGTCGTCCTAAGTGATAAAGTTGAATTAAAGTGATTATCAAAGCCTGCACACACGATTTGAACACATCACTTGTATTTAGGTGCAGTTCAAATATTATGTTATGTAATGAAAAACGTTCTCATCATATGGTCTGGTAAAGTTACTGACGCTGCGTGAGAGTACGCCCACCTCCTTCAGATGAAAGGTGTCAAGTTTCGTAACCCGGTCATTACAGAAGCTACCTTTTTATTTATACTCAAGCGACGGAACGTTCACCTGATGGTAAGTGACAAGCCCGCCCGTAATAACGTGGCGCTAATTAAGATGATATTGTGCTCGTCGCCTTGAGACATAATATTCTGTCTCGTTACTCCATTAATTCCATTAGCTACAGCGCCCTTCACACCGGAACAAAGTAATGTTTGCACAGTACTGTCTGTCGGCTGCAATAGACGATGCGGGAATAACTGTCCAGACGGTCTCTGGCAATAGATATCTACCATCAGTAAGAGAATGTGGTTGAATTCTGGCCAGAGTAGACAGTGTAAACATTCTGGTGAAGTAACCCATGGTTACGGGCGTGCATCGTCACTCAGCATCCGGTTATCGAACGGTCAACTCGTCTCGTCGCGTCGATATTGGGTATGTGCGGTAGGTTACCTTCGCGCTGCGACCTGATGAACTCCGCGTTGAGGTCCCGCCCGTTGGAGAAGCGCGAGCGGCCCCACGGGCTCCCGCTGCGCTCCGTCACGTTCCTGCGCACAGGCGATCGCACTGAACCAACTTGTTGAAGCGCAGTTTATTTGTTTACAACAGATTAATGTCAATTTAAGGTCGCGATCGATGATGGAGCGCGCATTTACCTGAGCACGACGTCAGCTTGTTCCTCGTGCGCAACGTGCGGCTGTGGTGCGGCGTGGGCGGGGGGCGGCTGCCGCGGCGGCAGCGACGGCAGCACCGATGATTCTGTGCAATCATCGTAACAGTTTCCAATTAATAACGCTTTGTAAGATCTCTTCCACCAGTCACAAATGCTGGCGCTTTGAGTCAGGCTAAAAGGAGCGCCTTATCTGTCAGCGGATATGAATCTAGTCATCCACTGGGCAGAGGCTCGATGATCTCACCTATATTTCTCTCAGGTGTGGCGGAGGAACGCTGCTGCTGTGAGTTCCTGTGCTCCTGTAGGATTTCCGCCTGGCTACGCGCCGCGCGCCTCGGCTCAGGTGAAGACTCAGCTGAAGATGATGAGGAGGCGTTCCTAGAGAGGTGGAGGTAGATTACTTCATTGAACATCTACTTGAGACAAAGATTGAGCAAACATTCGAGTAAAAATACATCTCGACTTACTCATGCAGCCTCCTCCTTAGCTCGTCCGTGGTGACCGATGTGGCGCTGTTGTTCGTGCTGGTGGGCGTGGTGGCGGTGGTTGCAGCACTGTAAGGCGTAAGCTGCAGCTCGGGCGGCAGGTCCGCGTGGAAGGCGAGCTTGGCGACCCAGTCGGCCATGAGCTGCGCGCTGGCGCACGCGAACAGGTACTCCGCGCCGTCCGCGCACGACAGCCGGAATACGTTCGCGCGTTTAGTGTAGTCGCCGGCAGCCGAGCATCGCGCCTGCGCATTAGTAAGCTCGTGAGAATATATCGCGCGCTCGAGGACCATCGCTTGTCACAGCGCGATCAGCGTAATATGTTGGTGTATATGTATCTGGACTTGTGCCCTATGCAGCACCAATAAAAATAAAACGATTGCGACAAGAGCTCCCATTATTGATCGCTTTTATCCATTCTGAAATTTAAAAAAGAAGCAGCGCCAATGAAACTGGTGCAGAGCAATATTTACGCATTACCAGTTAGTGGCGGAACTGCGCTGACAAAAGTTCAGTGGGGAAGACTTAATGTAAGAGTATCAGATAACGGTGCAGTGCAGCGAGCTCCGAGGCAGGCTCAGTCGGTGCGACGCGCGCCGTGAGTAAGAGCACGCGACTAACGTTGAGTATAGCGACAGGCGGGGCGGCCGCCTTCGCGCTGCCGAAGTCCTGCTGGTCGCGGAAGAAACAAAGCAACTGCCCGCAGAGCACCGCGTAGTACGTGCGCCACGAGCGCACCGTCGCGCGCTTACCGCCACACCCTGCCTCCTGCTTACGCTCCAGGTATCCTGCGGGAAACAAGCAGATTTTTAGCATCCTGGCTGTTAAATTATTTTTTTAATTCGTCGATACGACGTGATGACAAAAGATCCCCTGACAGTAAACATTTATTCTGGCCATAAAAATTGGGCGATGGTTAGGATGTTATATACAGCATCACATTGTGTTTTTGCCTTGAGAATTATATCTCGTTCCCTGAGAAAATACACTAGCTATCTTCTTCTTATTCTTTTTAAAGTGCCTCTCCATCTAGTGAAGGTTGGCGATCAGAGTAATACAGTTCTTTCTGTCTCTGGTTCGGCGGAACAATTCAGATGCTTCAGATATGCCAGTCGATTCCCTGATATTTCTCAACCATGATTTTTTCCTTCTCCCACCTTTCGTTTGCGATAAACTTTACCCATAATAATTAATTAAATCGCACTTTTTCCAATATCGTACATAGTGGCGAAAGGATATGATGAATATCAAAGAAAGGTATGAAGTAGTAGAACCGCGCTCACCCTCTATCTCGACAGGCGGCAGCTCGTCCATGTCGTGCCGGTGGCGGCGGAAGCTCTGCGTCCGGCGGCGGGTCGTGAAGGACGGCGTGCGCTTCGGCGTCTTAACAACCTGCACGAACATGCGGCACACGCACACAATAAATGGGGCCGCCTCGTAATGCAACTTCACACCTCAAGAGGGGAGGACTGAAGACTTGGATGAGCATAAACATGTAGCCAGCGGTAAGATGCAGCGGACTCATGAATAAATTGTGCGTGTGATACAATAGGAGAGACTTGTAATCATTTCCACTGCTTGACATAGGCTTCATATAAAGATTTCCACGTTTATAGGGGGGTTCATATGGGGGGATTTAGGCCATTTCCCACCACACTGGCCCATTGCGGGTTGGTAAGTGCCAGAGCCTCGTTTGTTGATTAGCAGGATGCACCATGAACTGGTGGTTGTTTTGGGTCCCGTGAGTTGTTGTTAGGGAACCATTACAGTAATCATTTATTCTGTTAATATTATAAACCAAAGAATTGGACCATAAATATACAGTATTTCTGGTTCGTATTGACAACAATAAAAAGAGAAGGTGTAAGAGGGGAGACGGTTAGTTACTCACGCTCATGCTCTCCGCTCTCTTGACGTGCGGGTCCGCGCGCGGCAGCCGCTCGAACTGCGGCGCCGGCGCGAGCGTCTCCTCTGAGGAGGCGGCCGAGGGCTTCGCGCTGCCGGCCATGCCGCCCGCGCCCGCGCCTCCTGCCATGCTCGCGGACCCGGTGGCGCCGAGACGCTCCACCTGAGAACGTAAAAGTAGAAACAATTGCATTTTGTTCTGCTTCCGTCTTAAAAATGTTTGTATTTTATTTATTGAAACAACGAGACCGGATATTCATTTAATGGTAAGTGCTACGCTTGCTCATCAATGTGGCGCTAATTAAGTATGGCAGTTATAGCACCACATTGCGCTTTGAGACATAAGATGTTGTCTCGTTACTCCAGTAATTTCACTAACTACAGCGTGTGGTGGCCCCAATGAAGTGGCAACAGGCTCGCCCCCTGTTACATGGAACCTAATCTGACCACATCTGGCGAAAAGTGAGTGATTATTCACCTCTGCCTACCTCTACTGGGAAAAAGGCGTGATAATATAAAAAAAAATAGATTTTCATAATTTTTTTTAGCAATATGTCATCAGTGTGTGCTTTTCGACTTCAGTTTACAATCAACATGTGAGCATGGTTTAAGTTTTTTTTTAATACTTCAGTATTTTATAGGAATTTTTTATATATTCAAGGCAGCGCTGGCGGTGCGCAGTACGCACCTCGCGGTCGAGCTGCACGGGCGGCGCGGTCTCGCGGCGCCGCTCCTCCGTGATCCTTTCCATCTCGCGCCGCCTGTACTGTTGGAGCCGCTCCACTTCTTGCTTCTCCGCGTACCTCTTCCGCGCGGCTTCTTCTTCGTCCTGCTGCTCTTTGAACGCCTGCTCGATCTGCAAAATTAAACAAGTCCTTAGTCATTACAACAGCTCTCAGATAAGAACTTATTTATGTACTTTAACAACTAGAAATATACCACATTTCTTCACTCCTTACTCACTTCTCTAAGACCTCTCGAAATACATTAATTACAATATTACTGACACTGCAACACTTGCTGCTACTGTAACCAAGCGAGTCTCAGTTTCATCAGATTTCATCAAATCAGCGTTAGTAAACGCTGATTTGATGAAATCTTATATCTCAAGTTCTGGAGTATATGAAAAACGTTGTTACTGTGACCTCAGGTTGTCATTTAGTTGTATCAAAATACTAATTAATTTTAAAACAAAATCTAGTATTAAGTGATCGAGCGAGACGCAATGAGAACGTGCAACTGGTAATGTTTCCTGATGATTAACGAAATGTATCTAAAACGAGCCTGCCGTGCAGCGCGTGAGGTGCGCGCTTATGGGCCACTCACCAGGGTAATGCGGCGCAACGCGTTGAACCGATCTTTCTGCGCCTCAATGGTCTCCTCGAGGTCGCGATGCCGGTTGATCAGCTCCTCGGTCTGCGCGACGCTTTCGCCGTACTTGCCGTCGCGTACCAACGGCATCCTGACACAAAAGTTCATACATATAATGCGTCGCCGTAACGCTAGTATTCTGGTCATCCAGAAACGTCACAGCAAAGTATACTTTATATGTTCTATTCAATTATACACACCTGCTGAGTATCCAGTGCTCGAGCGAATCCGCGTCCCGCAGGAACACGAGCGCGTCGAGGTGCTGCTCGTAAACGGTTGCGCGCGCGCGCCACGCCGCCTCCAGAGCTTGCTTGCGCGAGCGCAGTGTCGCCACGCGCTCCTCTATCTCGTTAGCCATGAAGTGACCGTCGCGGACCAGTTTTTCGCCTAAGCGTGAACGGATACCAATGATATACTTTCTGAATACCATGTTTACAAGTAAATATGACACAGAGTAGTGAAGCATAAGAAATTGCTTCCTGTTGGATATTATACATCTTATATTTCTTAATATTATTAGGTTTTTTACTCTAAATACAACGTCCGCCGTGGTGTCTACTTGGACGGCTCCGGTTGCAGAGACCTATGCGCGCAGTGACGCTGACGGTGATGGAGCAATTACTCACCGTCACTGTAGAGGGTGCGGAAGGCGTCCTCTTTAGCGTCGATTTCGGCGCGCATGTCGCGGTGGCGCGCGAGTAGCCGCTCTCCGCCGGACACATCCGTGGCCAGGCCGGGCGCGGTCACGCGGGCCAGCATTTCGTTGGTCCACGCGCTGGTGATAGGAGCATAACATTAGAGAGGTCACCGGCGATGTGTTCCAAACAGAGAGGAGCTGGATGCCGATGATAATAATTGAATAATTTAAATAGAGTGGTACTTACAGTAGGTCCTGGTAGGTGTGGAAGTACGCCTGTAATTGATCAGCGAGCTGCAACTGCTGCTCGCAGTGCTCCGCATGCGCGGTCAGCGCCTCCAATGCCTCGGTTACGTCTTCCAGCTTCGCAGTCACGTGCTCCTTGGCGTCGGGGAATGCTGCACCCAGGCTGCATAGGAAATTGTTTTCCTATTTATAAATACTGTATATACTACATCCGAGTTAATTACAGCGCTAGTGAATAATGTCGAGGCACTGGTTACATTCCAAGCAGACCTGAACGGTAACACCGCTTGTTATTGCGTTTGTCATCAGAAACAGACGTTGCGGAAGACTCTCTAGTCTCAATATCATATTTTGTAAATATAAAATAATGGCGCATTCACCGGTCAGCCTCCAGCTTAAGGTTGGTATGAGCATCGCGTATAGCAAGCAGATCTGCTCGCAACGCGCGCAGCTGGTGCAGTTGGTGTAGCTGGCGGTGCAGCTGCAGCGCGGCCTCCTTTTCCGCGATCCACGCACCGGTCTCTTCCGCGCTACGATCGAACTCGTGCACCTGCCGCGCGCCAGCCAGCGCCTGCACAGCACAAATTTAAAATTACTTCAAGAAGTTTTTTGATAGTTTTATCTACATTGAGTTATATTTATGTGCCAAAATGTAATTTTCCAATTACAAAAACATAAGGCGCTCTCCACCGCCGCATCACCTACCTCCTGGCGCGCAACGGCCAGCTCCTTGAGATCATCCCATAAGCCGCGTATGTCATCGATGCGCTGCCGTACCCTCTCGCCCTCGGGCGTGTTCTCCTCTATGAGCACGTGGCCTGCCTCGCATACCGCCTCTATGCGCCCCTCGTTTGCTGGAACATTACAAGGTACACATCGTCATCATCATCATTAACACTAAAGATTATAATTTTTTATTAGACTAACAATTTAACAATTATTATTTAACATGTCTCGAAATATTTAATGTCTTACCAGTCTTCTCTTTAAATTTTTGATTATAATCTGGCTTAAACACATTTGTTTGCTTTCTTTGGAAAAGAAAAACAGAGAGAACGGCAGAATGGCACTATCACTCACCGTGCAGCTGCGTGAGGAAGTTGTCGAAGGCCTGCTGTAGCGTGTCCACGTGCTCGACGTCCAAACCGTAGTCTTCGCTGGCCGCAGAGGTCATCTGTTCGCCGATCCATTCCTGCACCTCCGCGCACTCCTGAACGAACCTGTACACGGCATTGTCATATACAATGCTTACAGTTTTTTTTTTCCCCAACTCAAAAAAATTATTTCTTATGTTTATACTACAAAACAAAGAATTATTTACAAACAATCAACAATGGGCAGCTTTTAGAAAATATTTCTACTACACTTGTTTTTAATCATTTTTATGATAACTTTTTAGTTTACTTTATTGTTTATAAAATCAACATTTTCATAATTTAATTTTCTAAATAATAACCTATAAAACAATACTCGATTGCCGACCTCGTTCCAAATTCCTTAACCTTTGTTTGCTAGCAGGCCAGGAAGCGTATCTGGGAGTCGAAAGGAAGGTCGACATTTGAATTGCAACTCACTTGAAGTACTTCAGCCTTTGTTGCAGCCGCTGTTGACGTTTGGCCGCGAGCAACTTCAGCTCCTCGTACGAACTCTTTAGGTCGTCCATCATCTTGCGTACCTGTTCGGCGTCCTGCGGCGATCGATCCTGACCAAGAGATTATACAAACGTGAATAAAACTTAGTATATCTTCACTTTACATATATACGTTACGTAACAAACTGCATGCTAAATGTGTTCGTATTATTAGTAGTGTGCTGTTAATCACTTTACCGTATGAGCAGCCGACTTTTCCAACTTGGCCAACGTAGTGTCGAACGCTGCCAGCTCCCGCAACTGCGCCTCCAGCCGTCTGGTTAATGCTAGCACGTCCTCTTCGTCACGTCCGATGTCGCCGGAGGTCAGAGGTGCCCGGCGCGCCAACAGCCAGTCAGCGGCCTCCGCTCCCTCCGCTAGTAGCGCAAGAAGCTCGGAGCGCGCGCGCAAAGAGCACGCCCGAGCTCCAGCTGCTTCTAGTAGGAATTGCAACCGGTTGGACAGCTCGCCGGCGCGCCCCTCGAGCGCGGCGCCCGCGAAGTGTCCGCGCCGCGCCAACGTGGTCGCACGCGCCGACAACGCCTTTATAGATGGCTCCCTGCAAGTTAATCAGTTAAGAGACCTGCGTTAGAGATTAATTTGTAAGAGAGATCAAGGTACTGGCTTACTTTTGAACGTTAATAATATGGAAAAATGTAAACTTGGTTCACTTTACGAAACCTGCGTAACATTTCAAGTATCATCACCTGGCCAGCAGTTCCGCTTCGAGCGCGAGATGTTTCTTGAGCAACGCCTGTGCTTCCGGCAGCGAGTCTCCAAGTGGTGCATTCTCTTGCTCCAGGTCGGCGCCTCGCTCACGCAACCTGCAGATACGAACCAGTCTGAGAAACTGTTTTTTTAGTGGGACTCTCCGAGTCAGAGTCAGTTGAAATGTTAAGCAAAGTAAGGTAGTATGATCAATACCAGTCAAACTCCTCGTCGGCGTCGCGGTCCCAGCGGTGCAGCAGAGCGGCATCCTCCAAGTTATCACGTCGAATCTGCATCGGCTCCTGCAGCTGTCGATACCTGCGCATCGACAAAGTCATGAAGTTCGTGATTTTTAGTACAACCGATATGACCAGTTTTTGTACATGGGTGAAATAAGAACTAACCATATATATAAAATGGAATATGTATGCATTTATGTATATGTAGGTGTGTTCACACGGACCTGGTGACGGCGCGCTCGGCACGCTCCAGAATGTCGTCCGCCATGAAGTGTCCGTTTCTGGCGAGCTGATGCGCGGTGTCCGCGAGCTGGGCAGCAGTGTCGGCCTTGCTCGCGCACTGCTGCTCGAGCCGCGAGTGTCGCTTCAGCAGCGCGGTTACCGTCGTCAAGTCCTTGCCTGCAGCATCAGTTCCATGTTGAACATATATTTATTAGTGATATATCATAGCTTGTATCAGCGTTTCATACAGTATCGATATTAATTCGTAGTAAAATTTTACAACAAATCAAAAGTAATGTCCTCGTGAGAAGGTGGTCCTGTGCATAGGACCAAATATAAATTCGTTTAAACAATTTTTTGGCAGTCAGTCGTGTACGCAGGGTCGACAAAAGGATTCCAACTATATACTGTGCAATTATTTGACCATTATGAATTGATCGATCCCTCGATAGTTCCAGGGTAGATCCAGATTAAGTAAAACCATGTGCACAGTTTGGGCCGGCACTTACCGTGGTCTTCACTGAGCAATTGCGCTTCCACGTCGTCCAACCATGCGGTGAAGTCATCCAGACCGCGCAGGTACACGCGCGCCTGGTACGCCTCCTGCAGTCGCTCGCGCCGCAGCTTGGCCGCCGCCTATCGTTCAGTTCAAGCAAGGAACACATCAACAATTGTTTTTTTTTCTACTCCCATTTACAGAACATATGTAAAGAAACATTTGGTATATTCATAAACAGAAACAGTGATTTAAATTGAAATGTACCTAGAAAAAGGTGGAAATAACTTTCAGCTAATAAATGGTAAAAACTTAATTTGTCTTTGTCGATGTTATATCGAAATTTCGGTAATAAACCTATTTTTGATTTAACTCTTTCATTGAGTGACAGAGATTTTTTTATTATTATAAATACTCATTGCATTTTGTCGAAGTTATATGTGTCATTAGGAAATTATAACTAAGTGAATGCTCTGGTCCCACCTGCAGCTCTCTCCACAAGTTCTCCAAGTCTTCGACGTGCTTCGCAATCTCCTGGGATGCATAATGTTTCTCTTCTGCGAATAATGTTTTGTGGTAAATAAATACACAAATATAAATATGAATTATATCACTGTAACATATATAACTATGACTTGTCTCCTGGATGTCTGGTAAAAAATGACTTCGTAAGAAAGAGAAGAGAACTTTAAGGGATTTATTATGTTCGTCGCATTTGACAGGTGTATATTAATTTGATGATATTGTTATAACGCGTGTATTGATTTGTGTGAAGTTTGGTGATGATCAGTTTAGGAGGCACGTACCGATGAGTTCCTCGCCGGTGTTCGCGACGTCGTCGATGCGCTTCTTGTTGGCTGCAAGCTCAGACTCGAATGCCGCGTGCTTCTGGATCTTGCTTTGCAGATTGGACAGCTCCCTGCGCACCACAATTACATAGAAGAAAGTGAAAAACTAAACTTTCTTTATGGGGTTATAAGCAGAGCCATTCTAATTAAATATTACTATTTTTCCTCCTACCCCCACAATCTCCGTCGTACATACCTATAGCTCTGGTCGTTCGCGATCTGCATCTTGAGCTCGATCCACTCGCGCTCGTGTGCCAGGTTGCGCCGGAATTGCTGCAGCTGTTTCGCTTGTACCAGTGTACTCTCCCTTTCGCGGCAACGTTCCTGCTCACATAATAAAATTACATAACATCGCTTGACACCACACCTTATATGACCAACAACACGTTGCCATCTTCCCCTATTAAAAGTATTGTTGAATATATTGTATACGGGCGTACCTTGAGCTTGTTCGCACGCTCGAGCAGGGTGCGCACGCGTCGCTCGATGTACACAGCGTCGCGATGCTCGCGCTGCAGGAGCCCCTCCGCGAACCGCTGCAGCTCGTCCACGCGCCCCAGTTGCGACTCTAACAGCTTCGTGAATTCGGCATGCTTGCGGATCAGCGTTTCCACGGCTGCAAGTGGTTCACGATTATAATTCATGATAGAGACCGCCATCTCCCTCCTTACAAGGTACTAACTGCAAATACTATGGGGTTTTAGTATGCAGATCTGGCTTCACCTTGACATCTCCTGAACTCTTATATGTAATTCCTAAAAGTAACTGCGGTTAGAAGAGGTAAAATTAGCGCTGGCCCACTGCTAACAATTATTGATACGCATTCTCAAACCAAATAAAATAATAATTGGTAAGCTCCTCACCGTCTAGGTTTTCGCCCAAGTCGTCGTTGTTGAGGAAGGCCTCCTTGGACGCGAGCCAATCTTCCGTCTGCTGCGCCTGCTCCTTGAACAGTTGCAACTCGTGCGCCTGCACATATTCAAATGATAATCGGATATCCTTTAGAAGATGAGAAGAATCTTAATAAAGATAGATACTTTTTTCTGCAATAATTTCTACAAAAATTTATTTTGTTGAAAGATATTTATAATTTTTGACATTCACCATTTCTATCAAATTACTTTGACGCCGCATGATGTCATTATTAAGGTACTGATGGTAATTCGTTTATAGTTTTGATATATGCAGCTCAACCGATTAATTTTATTTATTCGGACCTGCGTGAGGTACTGCTTCTTGTTGAGCCAAGCCTGATGCAGGCCGGCGGCAAGGTTGGTTACGCGCTGAATCTTCTCCGGCTGCGCGCCGCTCTCTGCCTCTTTCTGCAGCGACGCGATCGCCTTTTGCCGCCCGTCTATCTCCGCCTGCGGACACAACGCGACTACTATTATGTCATGACACTAAAATAATTAAATATAGTATATACATCCTCTCCATTACAGTGTGACTCCGAGATTACAGGATAATGGAACTATCTGCGATGATTCCAAAAAAGCCAATTCTTTTCCTGTTAAAATAAACTTTTTAGTTTTTATACGTATTACGTAACCGTCACAGAAAACATGGTTAACTGCGGGCTTATTAGCTTCATATAGGAAGAGATCACCGCCGCTCACCATCGCATATGAACATCTTTTCTTGTTAGGATAGTTAATAAAAGTTGTCACTTGATACTGACCTTCCGTTCTTGGTGCAACTCGAGCAGCGCCTCCGCGTCGGTCACGCTCTCCGGCGGCTCCGCGCTGTCCATGCGCTTCACAGTTTCCGACACCCACAGCTCCAGCTCCTGTGCACCATTTATTATACCATTACAACGATTTACTATGATGATTATTACGACAGTGGCTCTTGGTTCTGGACGCATATCGACGACTGGACTGATTTTTTTAAGAAGCGATAGCGATGACTGTTCAAGTTTAAAATATATATATTTTCGTAAATTGGTCGCACAAAACGGATTATTTTTGGGCGTATACATGAAAGTTTTTTTAATTACTCTTTATACTTTAAAAAGTATAAAGAGTAATTAGAAGAAGAAGAGAACTAACCTTGAGACTCTCATCGAACTTATGCTCAGCGATAGCCTCGTCCAGCATGGCGGTGCGCTTGGCGGCCAGCTGTTGCAAGTTGTCCCACGCGCTGTCCAGCCTCTTCAGGCTCGCCTCTATCTCCTTTGCACTCTCTGGATGGCTGCAGAAAAAATTATCGAACGATTTCGTTATAATAGTAATATTAGCTTTATATTCGTAATAATAGCTTTATATTTTTCCTGGGTATTACGCATTTAGCGCTTACTAAGCGACATGATGCTTGTTTTCAGAGACATATCGGAATTATCACCTGGCAGCAAGACGTGCGCCGTCCTCCTTTAATGCGCGCAGCTTGTCCGCCACAGCGCTCGCCTCCGCCCAGCGCGCGAGGTGTCGCCGCCGCAGTTCCTCCGCGGCGCTAAGTTCACGCCCGCGCTCCGCGCTACCGAAAAGCGCTGCCTTTTTGGCAATACGCTCCTCCGTCTCCTCCACGTCCCTGTTCAACACAATTAGCTAGAAAAACATATATAATAACTTTAGGGCATCAGATGTGCGGTGTATCTTTACACCAGTAATACTTTCTGCCATAGATGCCACCATACGTACGCACCTGTTAAAGGAGTGGAGGAGCAGCGCCGCATCGAGCCTGTCCCGGTAGCGCTGCAACGCGCCGCTGAGCGCGCGCCAGCGGCCCAGCACCGCATCGCGTCGCGCCGCCACCCCGCCCGCCTGCGCGGTCGGACCCTACGCATACATATACGTTTATAACATTATTATCCAGAACCTTTCTTTGTATTGTGAATTATGTGACTGAGGAAGTTTAGCAGAAAAATATAATTAAATTAAAACACAATAATACGTAGTTACGTCACGTCTTAAATGAACTAAATACCAATATCTGACGATGGGGCATGAAGTGATCTAAATAGGTCTCGGTGTTGTTTTTACTGTTTTATATAAGGTTGCCAAATATCTCCCTTCCGCTTTTTTGCTCTTTATTCAATGCTTTATAAAAAGTGTTACAGTGATCGGATTTAGTTCAAATATGCGCCGTTTTGTTCGATAATCTGTTTCCATCTAGACGGCAACTTCATAATACCTCCCTCGTAGAAGCCCCCCTCCTTATTTGCAAAGAACTCGGACAGCCACTTTTCACAAGCCTCTTTTGAGTTCAACTTTACACCACCAAGGGCGTTCACCATGGACAGGAACAGGTGGTAATCACTTGGCGCTATGTCCGGGCTATATGGTGGATGCGATAAAACTTCCCATCCGAGCTCCCGTAGCTTCTGACGAGTCATCAACGAAGTGTGTGGTCTGGCGTTGTCCTGGTGGAACACTACACTCTTCCTGTTGGCCAATTCTGGACGCTTCTGGTCGATTGCCTGCTTCAAGCGGTCCAGTTGTTCGCAGTAGATGGTAGAATTAAGCGTCTGGCCATATGGGAGCAGCTCATAGTGGATGATTCCCTTCCAATCCCACCAAACACACAGCAAAACCTTCCTGGCCGTCAATCCCGGCTTGGCCACTGTTTGGGACGATTCACCGGCCTTCGACCACGACCGTTTTCGCTTGATATTGTCGTATGTGATCCATTTTTCGTCGCCAGTCACCATCCGCTTCAAGAATGGGTCGAGTTCGTTCCGTTTCAGCAGCATATCGCAGGCGTTGATTCGGTCCAGAAGGTTTTTTTGCGTCAAATCATGCGGCACCCAAACATCAAGCTTTTTTTTGTATCCAGCCTTCTGCAGATGGTTTAAAATGGTTTGGTGACTAACTCCCATCTCCTGGGCGATGTCACGAGATGCCACATGCCGGTCTAACTCGATGTAGTCCATGATTTGATCGGTATTTGTCGTCACAGGTCTTCCGCCGGCTGGCTTATCCATGGTGTCGTTTTCACCGGCTCTGAATCGTCGAAACCATTCCTCCGCGGTTCGAAGTGATAGAGTACCATCCCCCAAAACACCATTAATCTCACGGAACGTTTCTCTAGCGGATTTGCCTTTAACGAAGGAAAACTTTAAAATAGCGCAAATTCGGCGTTAGTGAACTCGCATGTTTACACGTCTATAACTGTTGAACGCAATATCCAAACTAATTATGCATAGCGTCGTTTTGTAGGTTATGTCAAGACCTTTCAAATTATGTATAGTATTGCCAGATACGAGCTCTGTAGCGCTTTGTACATAGCCGCGAAATTCAAAAGACAAAAAGGCGGAAGGGAGATATTTGCTAACCTATTATTTAACACAAATGATCGATCTTGACCAATATGGTGGTTAACATAAACAACAGCCAAATTTTGTATCACAAAAATGATATATATGCAAACAACTCCACTTCTGAAGAAATCAGTAGCCAAAGCGATTAGTAATTGTACATCGGTGGGTCACGCCGCCGGACGGTGTGACCCACGCCACGCATACACAATATACACACGCACCTGCTGCAGCAAGCGGTCGGCGAGCGCACTCACGGCGCGCACGCGCTTGTCGTCCACCTTCATATCGCTGTCCAGGTCATCCAGTTTACGGAGCAGCGCGCTGCAGTGCTCGTAGTCACGGCCCAGCTCGTGTGCTTGCACCTGCAGAAGCGACAACCTTTGTAGTGGATGACTGCAAAGCGAATACACGGAATACTGCAAGTACCCCGCAGATTCACTCTACCGGTTTTAACTTATTAGGGAAATTTAATTACATAGGAATTAGTAAAGGCGTGGCTTTTACAATATTTAAATACATATTTTTTTCTTCGACGAACAAAGCAAAAGTTCATAATAAATTAATGCTTATGGATACCATACCATCATCTCCTTGTCTCGAATCCACGCCTCAATTTTGTCCAAGTGTTGGTTAAACTCCAAAATGTCCTGTGCCTCTTCGAGACCGCGACCTTGCGAGAAAAGAGATAGTTTTATTACGGGATATTTAACGTAAAATTAAAAAATCTGTCCACGGCTCAGCTTCTATCGCCTGATCGTTTTGTACAGACTGTTATGGTATATACCAGCGCTAACTTTGCGAGCATTACTGTGTATCGATCTTAATAGCGCAGTCGCTGGTGAGTTGCGAATACAATTAACTATCCCCGCAAAAGTGTATTTCTTAACCATCACTCATCAACTTTGTTCAATTGTTATTATATTAATAATCAAAAATAGCATTCAGCAATGTACCCCGTCATCATGTCCTACCTCTCTGCTCTGTTGCAGTCTCGAGCAGCTGCCAGTCGTTCTGCAGCTGTTGGAGCTGCTTCTCCACCTCCTCGTCCGGACTGAGCTGCTTAGCTAGTTCTTGCACTTCTTGCAAACGCGCCTTGTTGACCGCCAGTTCCGCGGTGAACGCCTGGTGCTTCTTTAACTTTTTAATCTTGTCTTCTAAGTCGGTGACTTCACCTGGAAATGTATAAAAGTTCAACTAATCATGTGTTTTTGTTATATATAAAATTGTATGTTTGTTTAAATGTATGTATTTACTAAACTACAGCAACATTTTCCTTATCTTATTAAATTGGCTTATCTCTTTTTTTTTAATAGAAAATGTTTTTTTTTTTTGTAACTCGCCATTAATATGGCACTGTAGAGAACTGAAAGAAAATATTCAGCCATGGAAAACAATAATTTAGCCAGGACATAGCGTCGTTGTATACATTTTTCTATTATTGTAACATTCTTCAACCGATATGTACTGATAAATAATCACACAAGAGCAGAGGGCTGGTCTTAAAGGTTTAACTAATTCTGTATAAAGTTTCAGATGTATTGGGGACATAGTGAACAGTGAACTCACCGGACTGCGCCGGCAACTGCGCCAGCTTATCGGCGACCCATGCGCGCGCCTCTGCCGCGTCGCGCGCGAACTGCGCCCGCGCACGCGACCGGACAAGCTGCTCGCGCCGCGCGGCTGCCGCCTCGTACAGCTAATATATATCATAAAAAATTGAACAGAGGCTCTGGTAATGAATCTGTCATTAATGCTGTTATTGCTTAACGTTTATATACAAAGTGTCTGTTACAGTTAATTAAGTAAAAGTTTTATAATATATATGTTCAAACCACTAGATGCGAGCAACGCTGGACCAATCGATGCAGATATCTTTGGGGGAGTCCTTTGTCCAGCCGTGGACGTCTGTCGGCTGATGATGATGAGATATTATATGTTCAAAACAACATTAAATATTAACGAAAAATTTTTTTTACAAAACTTTGTAAAATAAATGTTGCCGAAATAATACCGAAAAGATGTGAGAACGAGAGATTTATTACGTCGGAAACAGAAAGAGTAAAATTTCCGTGTCCTTTGCCTGATTTTTAAGGTGGCCTACTTGCTTGCACGAAAACTGACCTTCTTCCTCCTGGCGTTGATCTCGTGCAGCTCGTCAGCAATGCGCTGGCTTTCCACGTGGTTCTGTTGCAGCAGTTTGTCGCCGTGGTTGTTTAATGTTGTCAGTTTCTCATCCTAAACGATACGAACAACCTTGTTATATATATGTATATGACTAAATTTATATTTGTAATAAAATGGTTTTATCTATTAAATATTTACTAATCTCCCTGAAGTTGTCTTTTGCCTCCTAACTACTATATTCAAGAAGTTAATGTGATTTTTTACAGTGGGAATCCGACAATAATTTATGTCAACAGGCGTCCATAAAATTGAAGATGGATAGCATAACTTAGTTAATGAACCTCACACCTGTGTGATTGCTTGCACATACCTGTGTAGCGAGTAGTTTCTCAAAGGCTTCGTGCTTCTTCAGCTGGTTGTCCACTTCCTCCACACTGCACGTCGGTGATATTTCCGTACCTGTTAGCAATACATTCATACATATATATCACGCCTCATTCCCAGTGGGGTAGGTAGAGACTACCTCTCTCTAAGAAAGATCCTGGCAATATTAGTAGCAAATTACACTCAGTCTTACAACCGATATATTTCTCTGCCGCAGTTACAATCTATTATATCATGCAAAGCTACAGCAATTCCAGTATAAGAGGTAAGCCTCTCGGCGAAATCGTTACGCGCAGACATATCGTTTTACCGCTAGGTAAAGTATTTCTCGCAAAAGTATATTCTACTCACTGAGCGTAGCCTCCTGCGAGGCGCACAGTTCGTGCAGCTGCTTCGCGTCGCGCAAGAAGCAATGTAAGTCGTGCAGCTGATCGAGTGCAACCTGCCGTGCCGCCCACGCGCCGTGCAGCTGAGCACGCTCTTCCAGCAATGCTTCGCATTTTTCCGCGATTTCCTGCAATAAAATATCTAGTTTACGAAATTTTGATTGAATTAAAACTACTCACTCCTAAAAATTTGTTTAAATCTAGAAATATAGAACACACTTTTACTTATCAGATAAACAATTATTTCAGAACGATGAATAAATATGCGAGTAAACCGGCTCACACACCTGCGTGGCTGGGTGGCCCGCGTCGATGAGCCGCTGCGCCTTCTCAAGTGCTACGCGGAAGCCGTCGTCGCGCGCGTCTATCTCCGCCCTCAGAGCATCGTGGTGCGCGCGCTGCGCCTGCGCCGCGGCGGCGGAACGCGCTCGAGCCGCGCCCGCCATGCCGCCGCGCAGCGCCGCCGACCACGTCAATACGTCGCGCACCTGACCACACATTTACAAATTTTAGCAAACTTTAATATATATGAAATCATTATTATTTCAACAAATCAATGCCTGAATATTCGTATTAATAATGGTGTAATTCATAATACCATTAAAATCAAAACTGTAGCTCAAACACAATAATAATCACTAACATTTACAAAAAAAGTACACAAAATGTTTTAAAATATATATGATGAATTTTAATAAACATTAGATTGCTTTTGAATAGTTGAATGTACATTAAAATAAATAGTGCGTTTAATTTATAACTAAAACAATTGTTCTATTAAAAAGAAATAGGAATGCACAAATCCACAACTCCCTATGGACGTACCTCTGAGAGGAACTGGTGCAGCTCGAGGTGCTGCTGTAGCACCTGGCGGCGCTGGTCGGCGGCTGTGCGTAGTGCGGTCCATGCGTCTGCGAGCGCGCGCTGCCGCAGCGCAATCTGCTGCTCGTTGCCACCCGGGCATAGTTTCTGCAACCGCGCACCTTCTTCCTGCAGCACCTGCAACGACATTTACAATTAAAAAAAATTTGGAATACTCCCCTATCTAGTTATTATTGTCCAGCTGATTGGAAACAACATTACACCAACAGACGTCGATGAAAAGATAATAATAGCCATTTTGGCTCAACTAAAGGAGTAGAATCGAGTTAGGTTAGAAAGTGGACACTGACTTTTGGCTTGTAAATGTATTAATTAGTGTATAGTCCACTATTTTAAGGTATTATAGGATTTTGTAATAATGGAACCAGAAAGGGATTCGCAGAGCTAGTGTCCAATTTTCACTTATTGACGAGGCATATGAAAATGGAGAATAATGGAAAGGAGATCAGCGTTGTAGTGACCTGCAGCTGTGCGTCGATCGCAAGGAGGTCGCTCTCAAGTGTGTCGTGGTCGCGGAGCAGCGCGGTGGCGGCGCGCAGATCGCGCGGCGGTGGCGGTGCGGCGAGACGAGCGGCCCGCTCGCCCGCGCGCGCCACCAGCTCGCCGGCGTCGCGGTGGAACCGGTGGATCTCACCAGCCGCGTGCAGCCGCTGCGCGCGCGAGCCGATCTGTTCCACCAAACGCTGCCACGACTCACTGAAAACAATCCACACGAGATCAATGTATTTCGACTTTAGGCATCATACAGCTAACGAACACATATAAACGTGTGATTGTACAAATACAAAAATATGGATGTTAGCGATAATCAAACAACCTTCTTATCATTTTTACTTTAAGAAGAGAATAAAATCCACGGGGCCTAGTGAGTGTTTGCTGACAGCTAGTGTTCTTAGAACATGCCTATTTCCTAAGGATATAGTCCTTCACCGGAATTTCAATTTCAGTAAGGATCGAATACACGTTGCACTTACCCCAGCGCCTCTTGCCGCCGTTCGATATCAGCAATGTAGGGGCTCTCGGAGGCGAGCAACTTCTTGGCGAGCTCTTCGCACTGGTTGAACCGCTCCGCGCCGCTCTCCACGCGGTGGCGCAGCTCCTCGAACTTCGAGCGAAGGATCTGGAACACAGAATATAATATGATACAAACTTTATACTTTATTTACTTAATGCCCATCATTTGTATGGCTTGCGATTACTTACCAAAATACCTTTTTTTTTCTTTACTTTGTCCTTAGACTTAATCCGAGTAATTTTTAGTGTATTTGCTTTATCACTTTTAAGGTATCTGATATTCTTCTGCTCTTATGTTATTCTTCGCAAAAGAAACAGGGCAGACATCGAAAGCGGACCTTTATTTTGATGTTTGAGCAGTTTCTTTTGCCACCTCACCAGTTCACTCGTGGCCTTGTTTTCCTATATGGGCTTTAATTCAGTGCAGTTGTAATTTTTTTTCTTCTATTCTAACATGTTTTTATTTTTGCCCATATCAAATGTTAGCAGCTTACGTCAATTTTCTTATCTCATGAAGTCTAATGCCAATCTTCAGTCACTAAAATACCTTCCTATTGAGCGCCCAGAGCGCGACTCACCAGCAAGTGCTCGTAATCCTGCCCGTAGTCCTCACTGGACGCCGCGGCATACTGCTCCTGGATCCAGCTCTCCAGCTCCGCGCTCTCCGCAAGGTATTCGTGTCTACAAATACACACTTTTACTATACTGCTGAGCAACACTAATAAAGCTTTTTATCGAGATCCCTAACATCTTGCAGACGAGCAGTGATAAACAAATTTCGAACCAATTTCTATATAAAAATGTAAGATGACAAAATGCGAAGAAATACAAATGTCTTGCACGATGGAGACCAATTTCATGAGTGTTTTATTATTTAAAAAAATCCTAGTGTTAAATCCCACTCTTGCCATTATAGTTAAATTGTGCAGCAGTGTGCAGTGTGATGCTGAGTAACATCATTGCTATGGACAAATGTGTCGCATCTGAGTGTTATTTTTTAATAGAATAGAATAACTTTATTGCATACTACATTACAAAAAAATGTACTTGTATACACATTTTAGATTCTTTGGAAGTTTATTTATTTTATTTATTTAATCACGCCTTTTTTCCCAGTAGAGTTAGGCAAAGGTGAATAAACACCCACATTTCGCCAGATGTGGTCAGATTAGGTCCCATGTAACAGGGGGCGAGCCTGTTGCCACTTTATTGGGGCCACCACACACACACAAAGATGATTTCAGTGTGCGGGTTTCCTCACGATGTTTTCCTTCACCGTTTGTACCTCGCTGTTGTAACTAAAGTTCACAAATGTACATAACTTAACTATTAAGTCATTGGTACATGCCGAGGTTCGAACCCGCGACCTTCGGAATGAATGCCGCACGCTCTAACCATCTTTGCAAGTTTAACATTCATATAAATCGAATACTTAAAATGTTACAACAATATGCCTATAGCAGGGTTCTAAATACTAATTGTTACACTAGAGACAATTATTGAAATAATAAACAGTGCGGGCAAGGGCCCAGGCTCGGTGCACAAGCTCTCATATGGATAACACTGGTTTTCAGTATTCATCATCAGTTTCATTCAATAAAACATAAATAACTAACAAAACTACAACTAAACAGTTTTCTATGAACCAGCTTGGAAAGAAGCAGCAGTTACATTTATGACACGTACCTGCACACGCTCTCCACCAGAGCTCCCTGCCGTTGCTGCGCAAGGCGCTGGAGTCTGGCCAGACTGCCAGCCAGCAGCGCGTGCCTCTCGAGAAGCTCCGGCTGGCCCATGCTGTTGGCCACATGACCCATCTCAGCTATTATGGCCGCGTACGTGTCCAGCTCTAGTTCCACCGCCTGAAGATATTCATATAATTTTATAACTCAAGAATAACTTCCGTTCGTATTTGGGGCAAGGATACACTGTCTAGTGACGAAGTATATGGTTTTACTGTAAATTAAACACACACTACATGTGGGCAGGTGTGGATAGTACCTTGTGCCTAGTGAGCAGTTGCGTGGCGCGGTGCCGGTCGCCGCCGACGTCCGCGCTGGACAGCGCTGCCGCCTTATCCGCGAGCCACGCGTCTACCTCGAGCGCGTCGTGCAGGAACTGCTGCGCGCGCAGTGCCGCCTCGAGCCGCGCGGCGCGCTCGCCCGCCGCCTGCGACACCGCATCGTACGCCGCCTCCAGCTCACCGCACAGCTCTTCGATCTAAACAATTCAACCACATCGTAATTGTTTCATTTATTCTTTAAACTTTGATTTGTGTGTGAGGGCGGGTCGCGCAAAGAAATACTAAATACTGCTGACATAAATAGCGAATACTACGGGTATATTCAAATGATTACCTTTTCCCTCTGCGGATGCTCGTCCTTCACAAGAGCATGGCCCTGTGCCAGTACGCGCTCTATCAGCGGGCGTCTGCCCACCAGCTCGGCGCGTAACTTGGCGTGCTTTTTCTGTGCTGATTGCGCAGCGTGCAGATCGCCGGGCAAAGCGCCGGAACCGGCCGCTGCCTGCCGCTCGCGCAGCCAATCTAACTCGCCTGATACTTCCGCGGCGAATTTGTGGAAACTGGGGAAATAATTTAAAGTTATCATTGAAAGTCTCAAGTATGCAAATATTGCAGCGTTCGTAATTATTGTATTTTATATGTTATGCAAAAAGATAAATACCTCGACAAAATACTACAGACAGTATCGAGAACTTCAAAACAATATTAACTTAAATAAAACAACTTGACAAATTAAGATTTCTAAATACAAAGGACAATATATGCATTTATTAATAGTTATTTATACAAGGCGAGGGTCTGACCGCATGCTAGTCTCCAATGCGGCGCGGCGTGCGGCCGCACGCGGTCTCAGCTGCGCGAGCGCACCGAGCAGCGCTGCGCTGTCGCGCTCGATGGCCGCGCCGTCGAAGTGCCCGCCGGAAACCAGGTCTTCGCCTTGCGCTGCCAACCCGCCCGCACGCTGTTCCCACTGCGACAGCTCTTGTTCCAGAGCCTGAAGGATACCGTGCACTGTTAATCGGCCGTACAACGAAAACTAGCAGCATTTGTTCGTTACCAGCTATTATACAAGACCAACCAACACGGCAAATTAAAAAAAAAAACATGTTTGTGAATTTTAATGTTTGTATAATCTGCAAAAATATTTTAGTTACGCGCGACTCCTGCTTAATTGCGTTAGTGAAACTGAGCTCCTAACGCAGCATTACCGACCTGGTGCTGGTTGAGCAGTCTCTTGCAACTCCTGAGGTCCATGCCGATCTCTTCGCTCTTAAGCGCGCGCTCTAAATCCACCAGTCGAGCCTTCGCGTCCTCCACCGCCCTGATCACAAGTTGTACATGTTATTAGTATTTGTGGTTCGGACATCTGACTTTGGGAAAGTTTGTACCAATTTGTTCAAATTAAATATTTTTATTCACTTCACTATTACGTTGTAGTAGAGCATATGCTGTTCTTTATGAAAAAAAAACTTAAAACTCGGTGATTAATATTCTCCCATGATTTTACTAAACAGAACACTGTGTTTACCTCCTGTGCTGTCGCTGCTGTGCAGCTTGTCGCAGCTTGCTGCCTTTGTCCCTGGACGCCGCCACCAACTCCTCCCAAGCACTCTGCAAACCCCTTAGCCGCTCGGATACTTCTGTAGCGCGGGCCGGGTCCGACTTCTGAAGCGACTGCCCGATCTGTACCAATTTTGCTTTATTAATTTACAGTTGGTCCATATTTTGTGAAAGAAACTTATTTTTTTTTATAACTAATTTAATTTAACATTTAAAACTTATTTTTTTTTATAAAAGTATTAAACAATAGAAATTAGGGGCTTACACTTTCGACATTTCTGAGCTGTTTCTCGTTGGCCTGCAGCTCCCTCTCGAACGCCTCGTGTTTCTGCAGCTTCCTCTCCAAGTTAGCCAAGTCCCTGTACGTCGGTGTTAAATGTATCAAATCTTCTACGTTATTGTTAAAGATTTAAATATGTGAACGTTAGATATTTTATGAACTCGTTACGAACTTCATAACAACAGTTGTATTAAATAATGAAGAGGCATGTCAACAACATGTGCCCCATGCACACTGCACAGTCTAATAAGCAATAGCGCCAAACTTCAGTTGTACCTGTAGCTCTGATCCTTGGCAGTCCTAGTCTTGTCCTGTATCCACGCCAGCAGTTCCTCCGACGCAGCCACGAACTGTAATACATTTAGTGTGCATATAGTACTTTTTTAAAACAGTAAGAGATTATGGATTTTTTCATGTGGTCAATGATTGCGGTGTGGTTTACTTCTCGCTTAATGTTGTAAAAAAAACATAATGACTTCCAGTATTAAGGCACAAGAATATCTTAGTATTCAGCTGCTCGGTTTATATTAAGATAACTAAGATTTTTTATAAAATCTTTAGGTAGGGTTTTAACAGGTTATACAAAGCAGTGTGCATGTCACTGACCTGCTGGTGCGCAAGGCTCGCGAGCAGCGCGCGCCGCCGGTCCGCGGCCGCCTGCCGCACGTTGTCGCGCCGCTGCACCACGGCCGCCTTGCGCGCGCCGATACTGCAACACAAACAGCCGCTGTAACAACTACACTACTATGTAGAATATTAAAAAATCCTCCGGACTATGCAATTAATATACCAGTAAGTCGCAAATTAGTTGGACAGGTACTTTAAGAAGAAGGTTGGCTGTAGGATACGATGTAATTTACTGATTACGTAACTTATGTAGTTACAGTGAATATGGACGTGCTTTATTCGAGTCTCGTGGAACAGTAAACTGTATACACATTATGGCATATTAGCTAACTGGTCCACGACTGGACGTGGTGACTCACTGCTTGACCGCGTAGTGTGGCGGCTGCTGGTGCTCGAGCGCAGTGGCGCGCTGCACGAAACCAGCGAGCCGCTCGTCCTGCGCCGCCAGCCGCGCCTCCAGCTCCTCCTGTCGCTTTAGCAGCGCTTCCACCTCGTCTACAGAGGACTGTGAAAGGCAAGATTTAATAATTATTTTTACACAATAGATAGTAGGCTTTAAACAGAGATGAACTATGAAAAATAAACACCAATCTACCCTCGGCGGTGCAGACGTGGCGAGGTACTTACGCCGCATTGGTCATATTCGAGGAAAGCCTCGTGCGCGCCGCTGGACGCATCGATCTGGTCCGCCTCCCGGTTGAAGCACTGCAGCTGCACACACTGCTTCAGGTATGCGTCACGTTCCTGCCATTCTGCAGCGGGACAATACAAGTGAGTACTTTTGAACCGAGTGTCTTTGTGTAAATGTTTGACAAAAATCTCAATGACGTACCTTTGTGCATAGCCTTCTGCTCGCCCTCCAAGCTGCGGATTTTGTCGGCCACGTCGGTGAGTGCAGGGTTGGTGGCTAGCAGCTGCTTGCCCAGCCCTATCACCTCCTTGAACCTATCAAACAAGTAAATATTGTTTTATTGGCAGATTAATTTGTTTTTCATTGTATTGGATTAGAATGCATTGTATCGAATCTATAGCTATCAGGTGCTTTTTATGAAATCTCAACTTCTCTTAAATAAATAATGATATATAAATACAGCACTTGAATATTAATCCGTGCTACCTTTTACCAATAGCTAGGAGCGGGACACAAGCATCTTCAGCACTGAGACAGATATGGGGAAGACAAATGAAGAAAAGATAATAGTTGCATGTGTAGCGGTTGAGGCAATGATTGGGATACTAACTCGTCGTCGTATCCCTTGATGTCATCACCCAGCTCCTGGTGCTGTTTGTACAGAGCTTCTGCTGTCGCCACGTCCTTGGCAGTCACATCCTGCGAGAGCTGCTCGCGCACTTTCTGTTAAGAGATTAATAACAGCTTCTATTAAGAAATCATTACCTGACGTTAATATTATACCTGAACTATCAGTATGAACTGATGCATTGCATTATTACCAGTTGGTCTGGAAGTAACTCTTCTACAGAAAACAAGACTGATTTTATGAATTTTAATGTGTGTATAAAGACTACACTGTAACCGTATATGCCTCCTCAAAGACCTGGGGGTCGTGGGAGGTATAATTAGGTACCCCTTATGATCGTACAAATAGTTGCCGTATCTTTTGCCCTAGATTTCACAGACGTGATATGTACAAACCTTCAGACAGTCGTGCAGCTGAGCGCTGCTGCTGCCGAACACCTGGTGTCCCACAGCGCTCTCCAGGCGACTGCGTCGCTCGGCAGCCTGGGCTTGGCAACGCAACCAAGCCTGCTGGATCTGCTGCTGACGGGTCTCGACGTTGGCTCGCTCGCTCGGGTACTGCGACTTGACTCTAAAGACCAGAGATATGAAATTTATTAAGGATCAGTTTGTTTTTTTTTACCTGTTATGTAATAAGAATGAAGTATTAATCTATGTTAAGATATCCTTCCTTTGAGGAAGGAAGCGATAGATAAACTGTTTAAATGTTGAAACTACACAGCTGGTTTCTTTTATTAGAAGCTAATCTAAGCTAACCGCCTCTGCAGCCGCTAAGTACAGGTGAGCGAACATGACTGTTCCGGTTCGAGAGACGCTGTGTAGCTGTGAACTAACTATAGGTTACGTATGTTTTAAGACGAGCGCAGTGTAGTGCTATAAAAAAATCTTATCACGATTGATCCTTTACGTTGTGATGGATTCAAAATCTAATAAAATTTTATAGAGTAATGTAATATGAAATTGAAAATGTGCCACATGATACATAATGCATGGAGGCCCGCAAGCGGGCAGATGGGGCGGCGACGTACCCGTTCATTTTGTACCACGAAATGAGGCTGCGTGAAAAGTACATACAAATATTACTTGTTTACATTTCATTAAAATCGATGCAGCGGGGATGTCACTTTGTCGTTAGAAATTTGCTTTAAAACATGGGGTATAAATATGTGACCATTATACGGTATGGAATTTATTTACACATCGGTCTCGTAGGACCAGACTTTAAACATTAAAATTGGAATAATAATAAGAAATGGTACTCTGTAAAAACTAATACACTAATACCATATCTCAAAACGGGATCCCAAAACGTTACAGTTACAGCTAAGAATACTTACTTCGAGTTACTTTTAAAACAAAGGGTAAGAAACTGTATTGAAATCGATGTTTTCGGACTAACCGCAACACGCAGATACAGGTGGTAAACGTATATAATCCACCCTTTTTTGTAGCACAATACATTGTCATCACTGTAAGTTAAAATCGAAAATAAATATCAAGTACTGACGAGTCCGCAAGCAGTCCGACGGTGTTGACCTTCTCGCGCAGCGGCTCCAGCTCGCGCTCGAGCTGCGCGTGCCGCCGCTGGAGCGCGCGCACCGTGCGCAGGTCCGCCGCCGCGCCCGCAGCGCCCGCGGCGCCCGCCAGCTGCTGCTCCTTCTCGGACATCCAATCGAGGGCCTCATCACACGTCCGCTGGAATAGCTCCACGCTGTGGGAACGAAGCTTGAGAATTATGCAAAAGTTTAATTTTTTTTTGCTGAAATATAGCTATTGGAAAAAACTCACAAACCGACAAATTAATAAAATTATATTTACTCGCTATGCAATTAAATATCTTGACCAAAATTTTAATAACAACTTTGTAAGTATAAACTCACCAGCAAAAAAAATTAATCATGAAAGTGAGGGTGATCTGTATAAAGTTGTATAAATAGAAAACGTGCTCCTTGTCAATATTTAAAAATAAATAAAAATTTTTATAACTAATGCATTACTAATAGCAGCTCCTAACCTTGAGGCTCCCTCCAGATGCGTTTCCTTCTGCTGCTTGAGTCGCAGCAGCCTTGCCCACTGCTGCCTTAGCTGCTGCCGCCTGGCGGTGGCGCGCGCGGCCTGGCTATGCTGAGTGGCTATTAGCTCCTCGGCCGCGGCCTCGATGTGTTCCAACCTCTTGGAGGCAGCAGACAGATCCGTCACAAATTTCTAAAAAATAAATGACACTTTTCTTGAAGGACAAACATTCAAATGACAATTTCTTAACATAGTTTTAAAATAAATATTTTTTATATTATCACGCTTTTTTCCCAGTAGGGGTAGGCAGAGGTGAACAAACACCCACTTTTCGTCAGATGTGGTCAGATTAGGTGCCGTGTAACAGGCGGGGTGCTGGGTCGGATAACCTCCTCGTGTGCCCGGGAGATGCAGTTGCCTTCGGACCTCGGTCCGGGGGTAAGGGCATCTCCTGGGACTGGTGTACCCTGGGCAACGGCAGCTGCTTTATGCTCTCGGGCATAGGGCAGCTGACGGCTAATAATCCGACAGCCGGATAACCCGGCGGGAGGGGTCTCTCCGCGTGTCCCTCTGACTATCAGAAGGCACAGTGGAAAGGCGACGGCGGGCTCGGTGTGCACTTACCCTGCCCCGGGCAGGCGGTGGGTCTTTCCTGCCGCCACCGTCGGTCGTAATCCCGTGTGATGTCGTGGTCATGTCTCGCGGTCACACGGGACCGAGGCCCTTGGCTTAACCGCCCGGGGCGCGAGGAGGACAACCTCTATAAAAAACTACCCCAACTCAAGCGGCGACGCAGCGTGAGGAGTGCATGGCTGGAGGGGAGTCCAGTCTCTACTGCGGACCCCGACAGGGGACCGGCCGACCCCCTGGACGCGACACCTAGGCTTACCGGAGGCAACACGGGCTCTGTCGAAGGTGGACCTCAATAACCCGTGACTCGTGGGAACTTTATGGAAACTGAGAAACAAATACAAAAAACTTTACGGGTGGAACTCACAAGTTTGCCCATAGAGAATGTCGGGCCCGAGATGGGCGAAGGTGTTGTGCCTGCGACGGGCGGAGTTGATGCGGTGCCCGTGAGGGGCGGAGCAAAGAGACGGAGAGCCTCCCGATCGGGAGAGGGGGCGAAGTTGGTGGCCGCGGTCGCGAAGACCACTGGCGGCCCGCGGCGCGACTCTAGGATGACGTTGAGGTCGACGTCCCGCAGGGGGAGGAGCGCGGGATCGTCGCGAGGCATGGACTCCTCTGGGGGAGCTTCGCCTGCCCCGGAGAGTGGGGTGAGCGGCGCGACGAGCAGGGACCGGTCGAGGTCCCGGTCGCCTGTGGAGGTAGCCACCTTCCGGGCGATCGTGGACACCGATCGGTTCCGCAAGCCGGGGCCGCCTGCTTCGGAGGGCGACGGCGGGACCGGAAAGCTGAGGAGGACCGCCAGGGAAATGACCACCGTGGAGCTGGTCAGCAAAGTGGAGGGAGCCGCCGATGACATCTCGCTCGTCTGTAAGACGAGCAAATCGCTGTCCGGCGGCTTCCAGAAGAAGCTGAACCAGGCCGTCCTCTCCATCAAGGAGGCGGTGGTAGCCCTGGCGGCGCGACTCGAGCCGGAGGAGAACCTCCGTCTCCGCTGCGACAATCGTCGCCTGGAGACGGAGGTGGACTATATTAGGCGTGAGCTCCTCGCCTTTAAAAAGTCCAACGAGGAGCTCAGCCAGCAGGTGGCGGCACTGCGCACTGGGGCGGGGCCCGTGCCAGTAGAGGCTCCGGCTCGTCCTCCTCCTCCTGAGCCGGCGGATTTTGCGGCCCTCATCAACGCGGCCGTGGAGCGGGCATCCGAACAGATGCTCGGTGCCACGGCGCGGATGATCGAGGGTCGCTTCGCCGGGCTGGAAGACCGCCTACTTCCAGCCCCCATCATCCGTCCGCCTCTGGCGGCGGATAGAAGGAAGGCGCGGGGTGGCAATCCTGTTTCGCAGGCCCCCGCGCCTGCAGACGCGGCCACTTCGGCTAGGACCCGGCCGGCGGCGCCCTCGGCGCCCCGACAGGCGCCTGCGCCGGCACCACTACCTCGCCGGGCGCCGATGAAGGCCTCGACCTCCCGCCCTCAGCCAACAACAACATCCTCGGCTGAGGGAGAGATGGAGGTGGAAAACGTGCCGCTGCCCGGGCCCTCCACGGAGGAGGGCTCGTGGGTGAAGGTGGTCGGCCGGAAGGCGCGGGCCAAGGCCGCCAAGAAGGCGGCCCCCGCCATGAAGGCGGCCCCCGCCGAGAAGGCGGCCCCCGCCAAGAAGGGGCCCAAGCTTGCGCCGCCCAAGACGGCCGCAGTGATAGTCAAGCTGCGGCCCGAGGCGGTGGCCGAGGGGACGTCTTACCGGGAGATCATGAGCTCCCTGGTGAAGACGTCCGCCCTCGAGGACTTGGGCCTCGTGGGCCAAGTGCGGGTGCGGCCCACTATGGCGGGGGCCCGCCTGTTCGAGCTGGGTGTCAGCCACGGCCACGACGTTGCAGACCAGCTAGCGGAGAAGATGAAGACTTCGCTGGCTGGGGTGGCCGACGTCGTCCGGCCGGTCAAAACCGCGGATCTGCGGGTGACCGAGCTGGACGACTCGGCCACCAAAGAGACGGTCGAGGCTGCGGTCGTCGCAGCAACGGGCTGCCCAGCCGGGCAGGTGAAGGCCCTGTCCGTAAGGGACGGGCCCGGGGGGATGGGCACCACCATCGTAACGTGTCCGGTCGCCGCCGCGAAGCTGCTGGCGGAGAAGGGCCGCGTCCTGGTCGGGTGGACCTCGGCTAGGATCGTGGCTCTGGAGCAGCGCCCCTTGCGCTGCTTCAACTGCATGGCGATCGGGCACACCTCCGCTACGTGCCCATCCCCCAAATGCCGGAAGGATCAGTGCTTCCGATGCGGGAAGGTGGGTCACAGGGCCGGCGAGTGCCAGTCGGAGTTCCGATGCTCCGTCTGCGCCGACTCTGGTCGGAAGTCCAACCACTTGATGGGGGGGAGAACTTGTCTCCCCCCCAGGGTCAAGGGAAAGGCTGCGGCCGGGACACCTTCCCGCGTCGCGGAGAAGAATAGTGCGCCTGCAGGAGGTGAGAACATGGTCATCAATTAAT